>CAUYLG010073596.1:0-85637 GCA_963573385.1 Cacajao melanocephalus
CTAAACTCAAACATTCCATTTGTTTCCTTAATTTCCTAATTTTAAAGTAGTCTAATAAGTTACTCCTGATCATCTCCCTCGTTTAGTTATTCAATCCTTTGGTCTACCTACTTTTTCTCTATCACTCTCCTCACTCAACCCCTATCCGTATTTCATTTCTTATTCATATTGGACTTCAACTTCTCCTTACTTTCATGACTCTCTTAGCAATATTTTCAACTCCATTTACCTGTTTTTGCTGTTGAGCTTGCACAGAAAACACATCTTGATTAATTTAATACCCTTGCCTTTACATCTGAGGTGCTTAACGCAGCTGAAGAATTCACAGAATGGTGCAGTTTGGTTCACTGTGCATTTAAAACTGCTTCTCAATCTTCCCATGTTTTTATAACCATGTTTTTCTAATCTTTCTTTTCAATTTTACACCTCTCAGAAGACATGATTTACTGATTTTTTTCCTCTGTCACATAGCCTCACCTCTGCTTCCCCACTGATTCCTTCCCACAAGCAATTGAACATTCTCTTATTGCTACACAAGAAAACACACACACACACACACACACTCTCACACACACACTCTCCATCTCGTATCCCTTCCAGATGCAACAGTGCCTTTTTCCATTCACAAAGTTTTTGACATAGGTACTGTAATTTTGTACTTTTTCTGCTTCATTGTCACTCATTCCTCTCCTAGCACTTGATTCTTACTCTTTCTGGCAAGGTTATCCTTGTATCAGTGTCAGTCTATGTCTTCCCGGATCTTTTAGCCATATTTGGCACTACTGAACTTTCTGTTTCTTAAAGGGTACTTTTTTTTCTTTTTTTGGACACCAACTCTCTTGGGTTTTCTCTTATTATTGTGGCTGCTGCTTGTCAGTTCCATTTATTTTCCTATAACTAGCCCTTAAATTCTAGTTTCAGTGTTGTACTCTGCTCTCTTCTTCTTTACACAATCTTCTTTGGAGATCTCAATCAATTTATTTATCATCTATAAAGGGAAAACTCTGAAATCTGTACTATCAGTATTTTACATTTTTGTTTCCCACTTTGTATGCCACTGTGAGGTAGACATCACATAAGGAGGTCCTTGAGACACTTAAACCTAAACATGCCTAAAATTGAACTCATTACCTCTCGTATTCTTAATTTTGTTCTTGAGATACACTTTCTTTTCCCTGTGAATGACACCTACCTTCATCCAGTTGCTTAATCCGGGAAGTTTAACATGAGAGTGAACTATTAATGCTACCTATTTTACTAGTAAACATTTAATCATTAAATCTATTCACAATTTTAATAAAAAGTTTAAAGAAAAAGGCAGGGTATAATAAGAGTGTATTGAAGGGAAATTAAATTTATCTTAAGTTTATGAAGAAAAATGACGTACAAATTGATATCTAAAGCAGAACTGGGAATTATCCGGATGTGGAAAATAAGAGTGGCAATGGGATAGAGAGCCTTCAAGAAAGGAGAAAGCAATAGCACGTACAAAGGAGGACTAAGGCACAGTTAAAAAACAGAAGAATAAGTATATAAAAAGTACCAAAGTAAAGGAGAGAACACAGGAAAATGAGCAGTTAGGAAAAGTCAAAGCTAATTCACCAAGGGCTTTGTGTCTTCTTAAGAATTTTAAACTCTATCTTGAGAAAAAAAGAAAGCTATCAATGAGTTTTTAGCAGGAGACACTGCTTGATAATTTGTCATATAGTATCTATATAATGAGAAGTGGTTAATTTCATGGTGTCATTTTCATATGTATGTATATGTATGCATATGCACACATACACAGACACACACAAATAATTCAATAACTTGAATTCCCTCTTACTTTGCTCTTAGATTGTTTCTCTTTGTTGCTCCAAATAGCCAGCCTGCTTAACCAAAGAGTAGAACCTCAATTAAAGGAATATTTCTACTAACCCAATCACTTCTTTCTTAGAAAGATAATTTTGATGTATTCCATAAAACACATTACCCAGGATGTTATTAACTATCTCTATATATTTCACATAGATTTGGTAGATGTCTTCCACAGGACCATTTGTTGTTCAACACACACTACGTGGCACAAGTAGGTGGCTATTTTATGAACTGATCATGTTTATTTCAAAAGTTATAAGAAAAATCCTATTAGTGGTTTGGGGGTTTTATTATGAATTGACAAAAAATGAATAGTTTACTTCGATAGGACTTTTAAGATGCAGCTGGGTGAAAAATCAACCACAAAGGGAGCTCTATTTATCATTAGTTTTGACATGCTTCCACAGATGTTTTCTGGGAACCATTTAACCTGCTTAATTTGTCTCTATATAATGGGAAGCAGATAGCCTCAATTAATGTACTGATTAGTAAATTCTTTAATGAGTTTCCGTTGTTTTACTCATTATTGCTGATACAGTACACTGAATCCTGGAAGCAGGGATTTGAGCGTTATTAGAACATAAAACCTGAACCATCGCAGAATTGCTTTTCTATGGCGTATTTGTTGTTTACTGGTGACTTCTCTCTTGTGTGTTTGTGTAAGTAGAGAAGACATTGAAACACAGAAACATGAATTCGTAGACTTGTGGAGTTTGCAGATTTGTTGATGAGTCCATGTAAGCCACATATAATAAGAAACTGACTGTGGCAACCCCGTGGTGACTATGGAATTATAATTAATCCTATGGTTGTGGCTGATACCAAGAACTAAAGCAGAGTGCAGCCTCATTATGTGGTTTTGATGCATACATCAAGAAATATATTTATTATGTATATCACATATTATAAATATATGTAAGGAGAGTTCATTTGCTGCTAGTTCCTGTAGGTGGGAAATAAAATATCTATCTCTGGGAACAGGATTAACTCTTTCAAAAGGTAGCTTAACCATAGCAGCAGGATTTATGGAAAAGCATTAGAAAGTTACATTTGCCCTGAAAAGGGAGTAGTAAACATCTACTACTTACGCATTACTAAAAAAATAGATCAACCCTCTGCTCTGGCTTAGCATCTTAGTCTTCTAAACAAGAGAATTTAAGACCTGTGGGATATTCTAAAGAGCATAGGTACTTGTATAGTATTGGCATTTTTTGTTAGAATCAGAATATGGAAACCGTGGTCAAAGCATCAGGCTTTCTCCTATGGAAGTTTACAGCCAATTTTTCTTCAGCTTCTATTAGGGGCATTTATTGTTATAGATGCAATATGCCAGATCAAGCAAAGACCAGAATATCCTGTAAAGGCCTGTTAGAGAACTTATCTTCCACAGAAAGGTTCTTCCTTGTTGCCATATTTTATGATAACATAAAGTTTCATGACATTTATGGACGTGTGTGTCTTGAAGCAGATGACTTGTTAGCCTGTTTTAGTAAGCTCATTCATACACATACAATATTACAACTTTTCCAAGTTCATGAATTATAAAAGAACACTAGATGCTGTGTAGTCCAAAGAGTCCTTTAATTATTAAAATTAGATATGCCAAAGAATTCAAACCTGAATGGAAATTAAAGATGGGCTTTGAATCAAGATAAGGATGCTGAATTTGATTCATGCAAAATTACTTCTCTTCAGGAGGTAGTGGATTTTTACTAGTATTACAAGTACTAATTCAGCTTTATCTCTTATTATTTCCTGACATAAAGCCTGTGTTAGAGCTAAACTTGTATTACAAGGACTGTTCACTTCCCTAAGAACATGCAACATACTCTCTTAACTGGGTGCTTTTGTAAATCCTGTCCTCATGTCTGAAAGCCTTACCTTAACTCCCATGTATTCAAATTTCATAAACCTACTTAAATGTCAAGGCCCATCTCAAACACAATTTAAGAATACTTTCATGATCTTTGCAATCATATGTGATTTATTTCTCCCCTGCATCACATCATGCTTCTTAAGGATATATTCTATCTTGCCCTGGTGTTATTTTCATGTATTTGTTCGTTTTGTGTCATCCATTAGACAGTAGCCTTTATAAAGCTGATGACTGTATTTTCTTTATCTCTGTACAGCCCCACATTGCCTAGTGAAGTGTCTTCAAAATATTAGATACTTAATGGAGAATTACTGAATTTTATTTTTTAAAGTTTCTTATAAACTTAAAAATGTGATTTTAATGTATATGATTTCCACCAATTTAAATGTTGAAACGTTTAACACTGTTGAATGTTGAAATGTTGAAATATTAACCTTTTAAGCGATTCTTTTTACTTTGGCTCTCAAGAAGTTCTGAGCTGTTTTCTGCTCATTTGTACTACCTTCTCTTAGTCTTTGCTTCGATATCATTTTTCTTTCCTCTTCTTTTTCATCTGGGTCAGTACTTTTTATTCTTATTTCCATGGTTATAGATTTTATTGTTACTGCTAGCTACCTCAGATTCTTACTGATTTACCTATCCAACATTTATTTTCTTTTCAATTGTAGGCATTAAGCTGAATCATAATGATATAAAGTTAATAAAAATATAGCCAACGCTCTCAAGCAGCTCATAGCCTAATAAAACTGAAGTTGGAGTGCTTAAACAATTACAACAAGGAAAATAAAAACAAAATCATAGCTTTTAGATCTTCACTCTTTTGTAGAGGTAGAAAATAATTTATGCCCCAAAGCAAATAGTGCTTTTTGTAGCTTGTTTTCCAGATTTCTGTGAAAAACTAGACAGCCCTTTCTTTTCTTTTCATTCATCAATCATCATTTTTTTTTTGAAGCAAATATTAATAGTTCTAGGTTTCTCTTCATTCAGATAGGATGTCAGGGAAAATACCTGGTAATAGAAACACCTTTTAACCTTTTTGGTACTGCAAATGTTTTACTTACTTTGGTGGAAATGATTTATATTTTAACCTTTTCCTTTTGTTTTTGAAACGAAGTCTCTCTCTGTTGCCCAGGCTGGAGTGCAATGGCACGGTCTCTGTTCACGGCAACCTCCACCTCCCAGGTTCAAGCGATTCTCCTGCCTCAGCCTTCCCAGTAGCTGGGACTACAGGTGTTTGCCACCACACCTGGCTAATTTTTGTATTTTTTTTAAGTAGAGATGGGGTTTCACTATGTTGGCCAGGCTGGTCTCAAACTCCTGACTTCATGATCCGCTGGCCTCCACCTCCCACATTTCTGAGATTACAGGTGTGAGCCACCACACCTGGCCTGTTTTAACCTATTTATAAGGTAATCTTTAATCACATTAGGAGAATAATGTTGTTTTAGTGTCAAACCCAAAAGAAAGCCATTAGGTTTAACAATGAATATCCTAACATGACACTTTCTTTCTTGAAGTGTATCTACAGAAGATTCCTAGCATGATGTTTATAAGTGAAAGGCAGAGGTTGGATATAATATGAAAATGTTATTTTTCACCGTATCTTACAACATGTTCTTATTTTTCAAGGTAAGATAAGTTTAAGTCAAGTTTCTGATAATTTAACATATAATTTTATTTCCAGTGTTAGTATTGTGAAAAGAATATTAACACATGGGACACCTGAGTTCAAACACTAAAAAGTCAAATACAGTCATGCACTGCATAATGATGTTTTGGTCAATGACAGATCAGATATATGAGATGGTCCCATAAGATTAAAATGAAGCTGAAAATTTTCTGTCCCCCAAGTAATGTCACAGCCATCACAATGTAGGAGTACAATTATTTTTTTTATTAATTTAGTGTAGCTTAAGTGAACAGTGTTTATAAAGTCTACGGTATTGTACAGTAATGTTCTAGGCATTCACACTCACTCACTACTCACTCACTGACTCATCCAGAGAAACTTCCGGTTTTACAAGCTCCATCATGGTAAGTGCCTTATATAGGTGTGTATCATTTTTTATTTTTTATTCCACATTTTTACTATACCTTTCCTATGTGTAGATATGTTTAGATACACAAATACTTACCATTATGTTAGAATGGCCTACAGTATTTAGCACAGTAACATTCTGTACAAGTTTGCAGCCTAGGAGCAATAGGCTACACTATGTAGTTTAGGTATGTAGTAGGCTTTAACATCTAGGTTTGTGCAAGTACACTCTGCAATGTGAACGCAATGATGAAATTGTCTAACAATTCATTTCTCAGAATATATCCGGTTAACAATACATGACTGCACGTAAAAACAAAGAATAAAGGGATGGTTACTAGGAGCTGGGGTGTATGGGCAGAAAATGTAGGTCAAAGGGTAAAAAGTTTCCGATGTCTAGGATGAATATTTAGAGATAAAAGGTACACCATGAAAACTACAGTTTTAATATTATATTGTATACTGGACATTTGCTTATAGAGTTAATTTCAGGTGCTCTTAACCACACACACACAAAAGCAAGTACTGTGTGAAATGATGGATGTGTTAATTTGAGTATAGTAAACATTTCACTATGTGTATCAAAACATTATGATGTGCACCTTAAATACATAATATAATAAATAAATAATAACTCCGAGTACTTGGCTCCAAAAAAAAATTGACCATGGAAAAAAACTACTTATGAAACCTCTTCAACCTCAATTATCCCATCTACAAAATTAAAAGATTGAACTAGTAAAGTCACTCAGGTTCTTTTCAGCTCTAACATTTTATACTGTTATTGGTTTGATTCAAGGGGTCCTGTAAAACAAAAATTAATCTATTTTTATTTATTCAGATAACTTCTTTTATGTTCTTTTGCTTCTCCTAGTTAAAATGAGAACTTAATTTCATTAAGTTTGCTGCATTAAAAAAGTTATTCTGAGTATAAATGTTCTGTTCCTACAAACCTTCAGACTATGAAAAAGAGAAAAGCGTGTTTGATCTCTGCATCTTGGCAGACAGTAATTGGACTGATCACTTTGAAAATTCACTGTCGGTCAATTAGCTATAGCTAGTCCATTTAAAATATGCATTCAGGGTGACTAATTTTTTGTAAAATTATGTACAAAGAGTCATATAATTAAAATTAGATCCCCATTTGTTTGTAAAAGGATGGGTTTTTTCCCCAATTAAAAGCAAGCAAAATGAAGTATGAGTTTTTTCCTCTCTTAAATCATTTCTAAAACCAGTATCTGATTATATATCAACAATGTAGGTAGTTTAAAAAGAGATAACAAAAGCAGAGCTATACATGCATGGATAGTATTTAGGGACTGTCATGGATCCCTCTCATTTCCATGATAACAAAACCCCCATTTCTACCTGTCAAAATTGTAGCCTACTCCTAGGTGATCTCGCTTAATTAGCAGTCATGAAGATTATCATGCCACATTTATGAAAAATTTTAAAATGTCCTTCAGAAACTTGACTGGGATAACTACATTGTTCTTTACTATAAAATCCAAAGGTTATGCAGTCCCCTTCACATCCTGACCTCTCTGAGTCAAACCAATTACAGGCCAATTTTTGATAATGAGCAATCATATAATCCTAAGATTGGAAGAGACCTTGAGAGGGCATCTGGTTCACTCTCCCATACCAGTGTGGGGTGGGCTGCACTAAAATCATCTTGGAAAGAAATTCCTACCCTCTTGTTTGACATTTTTAAAGCAAAGGATCCTCTGTCTTTGAGCTCTGGCTACCCACGTTAGTAACTCGCTTGATCCTGCACCCTGTATTGGCTTTCTCCTCTTCCCTGTCTTATCCTCCCATGTTCATGTTTCCTTGGATCAGGTCACAGAGAAACTGCTTTCCCCCTAATCCTCATCCCAGGGTCCACTTCAGGGGAACTCACTTAAGACACTCTGCATATAGCGTTTAATGAAATAGAAGTTATCAATTAAAGAAAGCATTAGATTGGTTACATTAATATTAACCCAAACAAAATCTTCTGATTGGTGAATTGTTACCAAAAAACAGGTGCCAAAATATCCTTCACACACACAAAAAAAGCTCTTTCCTGCATGACTTACTACTGCTGTTTCTAAATTTTAATCTGCTTTTTGTTTAACTTTCATAATGGTAATAGAGGTCAATAATTATGCACTTTATTATCCACAGTGCAGTTATTTCATCCAGGAATAGGTGGAACCCAATCCTTGTAATATTTCTGGGATGTTGAAAAGCTTTTAAGGGAACATTTGAGTACGTCTGTTAAAAAATAATTGAGAGTCTCATCCTACCGTTATTTTTCACAGATGTAGGTAAATACGGATTGGAAAAAAATCATCTCAGCTAAATCTGTTAGAGCTATATTTTGTTAAGTAATGTGTACAGGGGTCTAAAATGTCCAGTTTTTAGTTTAGTTCATTAAAGTTAACATAGATTTCGATCTATTGATAGCTTAAAATGCCATTTAGAAATAGGGCATGTTGAGTACACTTGTCCATCACATAGCTAGGGGGTCACACATACTGAGCCTCCACTCCTGCTCTCCATTCTATGTATGTAGGATATTTTAAAGGGTAAATGAAGGTCATCCAATGGATCACCATAAATAGGATTCTGTAACCACCTCTGTAACAGCAAGATGGTGAATCTTTGTGGAAAGCAAATGAAAATAATCAAATTCTAAATTTTCTCCCTTTAATTTCTTTTTCCTTTTCATCATTTTACAGGAATAATGAAAGGGAAAGAAAATGATTTTTTGTCTCTTTTTTGAGTGATAAAATGCATCTTTGTATACCACTTGCTTTGGGGTAACCCTGAGCTCTGAGAGCCTAATTTTGGTTGGGATAAGTACAAAGCCAGGTCTTGAGGGCTACTGTCTCTAGTCCCATTCTAGTAGAACGTGAGAAGGAAGGCTGGGCATGGTGGCTCATACCTGTATTCGCAGCATTTTGGGAGGCTGAGGCGGGTAGATCACCTGAGGTCAAAGGTTCAAGACCAGCCTGGCCAACAAGGTGAAACCTCGTTCTACTAAAAATACAAACATTAGCTGGGTGTGGTGGCAGATGCCTGTAATCCCAGCTACGGGAGGCTGAGGCAGGAAAATCGCTTGAACCTGGGAGGCGGAGGTTGCAATGAGCCAAGATCGTGCCATTGCACTCCAATCCAGGCAACAAGAGTGAAACTTTGTCACACACACAAAAAAAGGATTCAGATCTCCAGAAAAGCCTCCTCCTTTCTTGTCTTTGTTGTCTCAAACCTACTGCATATCCTACCTTTCCTATCAAACCCCCACTGAAAGTGACAAGTCCATTGGACCTTGTTATCTGATTATGTGCTTATTCTCCAACAAAAGAGTAAATCTATTTTATATTCAGTCTGCTTGACTCTGGTAGGTATTTTTTCTATCTCCTCTTCATTCCACTGTTGAGGGAGAATTTCCCACCCTAAGATTGTGAAGATGGCTGACCACACAGCACCCAATCCTGGACACATGAAACTGGCAGAAGTTTGTAACTCATGGATAGTCACAGCCCCAGGGAGTAGAATGCTGCACAATGCAGGCCCCCACGGGGGTTGTACATGAGAGCAGGGTGAATAAGCATTCGTTGCAAGAGATAGGATCTATAATAACAAGAGGATGCTGTGATCCCTGGTTCCCGTGGGAGTGTGGTATTAATTTTATTGAATAAGTTAATGTGATGATAGGGAAGTGAATCCTGTTAGGTTGAGAACTTGGTGGAATGTAGCTACTCTAGCTGACAAGGGAAGCAGCTGTGTGGGGAGCCTTCCCATTCTGTGAGGGCCACACCAGGAGACAGCAGGGAAACTCATGGTTCATTCTTTGGGGTCCTGTGAGGTTTGAAGATGGCAAGGCAGCACATGACATTTTAGGCCTTATAATATAGTAGGTTAGGTTTTATTCTGTGAATTGGAGACCAATTAGGTGTGTCCCTATTATCTTAGTCTCTGTGGTTCTGAGTACGACTATCCTTGCTATTTGGAGAGCTTTCTATCTCTTTCGGGTTCACCCAGTTTGGGCTAAACTTGGGATATTAATTTAATTTAGTTAATTATTATATTATTACCAGCTTAGATTAAACATAGGTTCAACACATTTCATGTAAACTTGTGGATTTCATAGTTTGTTTTTAGGCACGATAAGCCTCCAAATCTGCTTTTCTTCAACCTTATCCCTGTATGTTCCTGTTCTTCCGAAGCCTCCTCCTCATACATTATGACTGCTTTTTAAATTTCCTATGCCAGGTGTATCAGTGATCTCTAAGAATATTTTTAAAATCAGAGGCTTCACACCAACCTCACTCCATTTTCTATTTATTTATTTATTAGATATAGGGTCTCAGTCTGTCACCCAAGATGGAGTGCAGTGATGTAAGCATATCTCATTGCAGCATCAAACTCCTGAGCTCAAGTAATCCACTTACGTCAGCATCTGGGACTACTGGCACACACCATTACGCTCAGCTATTTATTTTTTTTTAATGAGATCTCACTGTATTGCCCAGGCTGGTCTTGGACTGGGCTCAAGGGATCCTCCCACTTCAGCCTCCCAAAGTGCTGGGATTATAGGTGTGAGCCACTGCACCCAATCTTCAATGTCTAATAGCAAATAAAATAATGATGATAAAAAATGCTAATATATATTATTGTTTGTTCATTATTATGTGCTAGCTGCTTGGCTGAGTTCTTTATATACATGTTCTTAGCAAATCCTCACAATCCTAATTTCAGAAGAGAGGAAAGTTAGATTCACGGGTCCAAAGCAACTTTTTCATAATCACACAGCTAGGTAATGGCAAAGTCAGAATTTAAATCTGAGTCTATCTTGACTCTAGGGATTTGCTACACCTATTATAACACTCATAAAAATTTAACTGATGTGATTAAGCATTTCAGAATTTCCAAATGAAGATTATGAGTTCATGGAGATTTGGGAAAGCTGGACACCTTTAGAAACCCCTGAGCCTGACCAGAACAAGTGCCCAGTGCGCTGTTCCTGGATATCCTGCCAGCACTAGACCTCTGCTGCCAGCCATTATCTCACCGGATAACACCAATGATGCAAGGCAGAGGGCAGAGATCCTCTGGGAGTCACATTTTAGTGTGGGAAGGTAGCTTTTAACGCAAGAGTAACATCTTTGTGTGAGAGGGCAGCAGACATTAAAATGAAGCTATTAGAGCTGTACGTTTTGGGAACAATGCCATGGGTCAGAGAGTAGAAGGGAATGTGCCTATAGTGGCAGTGAAACATTTCAAGTCCATTGGGAAATTATACCAGTGATTTTTAGTGTCCAGTGATAGTATCTTCCTCCATTCCCATTTACTATTGTAGCTAACATGCTTATATAAAGAGCAGTTTGATATTCTTTAAAATTATAACTTTTTATCGCCTTTTTGGTGGATGTCAAGTTTAAAGGAAGAAAAATAAGACAGACTGATTTTCTGAAGGATTTATAGCTTTGGCGTCACCATCTGGGTGGGACCTTGGTACCCCATAGGCAACAGAGCAATGGAAATTTTCCATGCCCAGGGTTGATTTGAGTTTGCCTATCTGGTCAGTGCCAACTTATTCTGTGGGCAGCATGTGTGAATCCCAAGATATTTTAGTTTTGTTAATCTGATCAGTGCCAATCCATTTCTGGCTTTCCTGTCCACCTGCTGACTCCCTGGTGTTGGCTTCCTGCTGGTTTGTCCATCTGTTAAGAATTTATTTACAAAATACACTAAAATGCAAACTGCAGCAGTGTGGGACTTAGCTTCCCCTTGCCCAGAAAATGGCGTCATGCCAGAGAATAATTTCCAATTGTTACTAAGCTTGAGTGTAAGAAATTGGAAGATTCAAGGGACTCTTTCTTCCACTTGAAATCCCTCAGGCAAAATGTTAATGAAAATCATCTTTATTTCCATCCAGGGTAGATGATGATTATACTACATAAATGTATAGTGTAATTTCAGAGTGGTTTGTAGAAAGACCATTCTGTTGGTAATCAAAAATTCATAATTATAATCCAGGATTCTCTCATTACCAGTTCTTATAATTTTAGTCAGTTTCAATTTTGGAAATGGTCGTGTCCATTAATTTCCAGAATTCACTCTAGCAGAAAATTAGGATGTTTTTTATTTGCATGTAGATATTCACATGCATGTACATAAAGCACATGGATGCAAGACATATGGAAGGCAATATAAAATACCTGGAGATTATTCTGGCTTGACCACTGCCCCACACTGAGGACGGGATGCTGTCATGATGTTTAGGTTGCCATGCTGGCAGGGGAGGGGCAGAATTTTGATTGATGAACTATAAAATACTTCAAGGGAACAAAAAAATAAAAAGAAAATTCAAATAATTCAAGAACTATTAAAGGAAAAAGTAGAATATTTATGGAGGTGAAAAGAAAGCAAAAAAAGGAAGAAGAATCTGTAGCTTTTCAATTTTTTTCTTTCTTTAAGATTATGTGTATGAGTGGCAGAAATGAGATATTATTCACAGCTGGGCACAGAGTTGGTGATCAAGATGATAAAACAAAGATTTAGAGGAAATTTTCACAGATATGGGTTTGGGGCCAGTAAAGGAATTCTGTTAGAAGACTCACAGCAGAACCTATAGGGGAAGCTGGACTAAGAAGTCTCCATATCACTGATACCCACTGAAAATAAGATTCTCAAAATTGGAGCTCAGTAACTTGTGAAATTTTCAGCTTTCATATGGCATTAAGCACTGACTTAATGGTCATTAGATACAACCTTTTGTTAAATATCTTCATTGATTACCTTGAGGTAAGACTTAGCAAGTGGTCTGGCAAGATAATATCTTTCTGTGTGTCAGGCATTCCCAGAAAGACTCAAAAATGATAAAGGTAAGAGCATCCCAGTGTTTTTTGTTCAAGTTGGTATAATAAAACACCATAGACTGGGTAATTTATAAACAACAGAAATTTATTGCTTACTGTTTTGGAAGCTGGGAAGTCTAAGATTAAAGTGACAGCAGATTTAGAATCTGGAGAAGGCTCACTCTGCTTCAAAGATACCCCTTCTTACGGAGTCTTGACCTGGCAGAAGGACAAATTTCCCCCAGGACTATTTTGTAAGAGCACTAATCCTAGTTATGAGGGTGTAGCCTTCATGACGTAATCACCTACCAAATGCCCACCTCTTAATACTGTTGCATTGGAGATTAGGTATCAATCTACATATTAATTTTGGGGGAGCAAAAATTTTCAGGTCATAGCACCAGAAAAGATAATATTTTATTAACTCTTTCTGGGGGTTTCATGGATAATATAGATTATATTGATATTGCATTTGGATTTTAATTAATTTATTTAACAAATATTTATCTACAAAGTTTACAGCATAGAAAGGAGGGCAGAGAGACATTAAACAAATAATTTTAAAAACATATTTTATTATAATTTAAAACTATGTTTTACTTTTAGAGCAGTTTTAAGTTCAAATAAATATTGTGCAGAAAGTAGAGTTCCCACATACGTCTTCTTCCTCCTCCTCTGCCCCCAAAATTTCCCCTATTACTACCATCTTGCATTAGTGTGGTGTATTTATTGCAATTAATGAACTAATATTAATACGTTATTATTAACTAATGTCTGCAGTTTTCAATAGTTAACTCTTTATGTTGTACACTTCTGTGGGTTTTGAAAAATGTATAATGTCATGTTTCCAACATTGTAGGGTCTTGCAGAATAATTTTACTCTCCTAAAGATGTCCAGTGCTTTGCCTATTTATCATTTCTCTCCCCAACCAAACCCTGACAACCACCAACATTTTTGCTGTGTTTATGCTTTTACTTTTTCCAGACTGTCATGGAGTTGAAATTATGCTACATGTAGCCTTTTCAGATTGGCTTCTTTCAGTAAGCAATATGCATTTAAGCTTCCTTCATGTCTTTTAATGGCTTGATAGCTTATTTCTATGTAGTGCTGAATAATATTCCATTGTCTAGATGTTGATTATATAAGATTCTCATATATATAAACAGTTTATCCATTCACCTGTTGAAGAATATCTTAATTGCTTCCATTTTTGACAATTATAAACAAAACTAATGAAAACTTTGTGTACAGGTTTTTCAACTGATTTGGATACATACCCAGGAGCACTACAGCTGATTCATTTACCAAGCCTATGTTTGACTTTGTAAAACACTGCAAAACTGTCTTCCACAGTGGTTGTATTCTCACCAGTAATGAATGAGAGTTCCTGTTGGTCCATATCCTTCCCAGCATATGGCATTGTCAGTATTTTGGATTTCTGCCACTCAAATGGGAGTTTAGTTATATCCCGTATTGTTGTTGTTGTTGTTGTTTTGCCATCACCTAATGATGTGTGGTGTTGAACATCTTTTTATATGTTATTTGTCACTGATGTGTTTTCTTTGGTGAAGTGTTGGCTCAAAACTTTTGCCCATTTTTAATTGAGTTGTTTGTTTTCTCATCGTTGAGTTTTTGCGTGTGTGGAGAAGGGGTTTTTCTTTTTTTCAAAAGTTGCACCAAAGTGAATCAAAGCTCTAGTTAATGCAGGGGTGTTGTGTAGTCATTAGCAGGATTACTCTCACTACGCTTTCATTAGCCCATAGCGTAACCCCAAGAAAAGCATGTTTCACTGTCAATTTTAGGAATGTTTTGTATAATTTGGACATAAGTCTATCAGATACATGTTTGTGAAGTGGATGTTTTGTGGACAATATATGGTCAGTTCTTGCTTTTTTTAAAATCTATTTTGATGTCTCTTCTAATTGGTATGTTTAGACCATTTACATTGAACATGATATTGATATTATTGATTGGATAGCTACCTGAAGCTACAGCTTTTGATTTGCATTGGGTTTTTCTATTTTTTTTTTCTTCCACTCTTTCTGCCTTCTCTGGTTTTAACTGAGCATTTTATATAACTCAATTTTCTCTCCTTTCTTAGTATATTAATTATACTTCTTTGCAAAAATATTTTTAGCTATTTCCTTAAAGTTTGCAGTATGTATTTACAAGTAATCTAAGTCCACTTTAATGTAACACTCTATAGCTTCATGGGTAATACAGGTACCTCATATTTAATTATGATTTTGATAAGTGGTAAATTAGAACACATGTATATTGGTTGAACTCTAAACTTAGCACAATATATAATCCCTTACATATTTTAATATTATGATTTACTAGTAATGACTTAAACTTAATGGAAATATTAGGCAGGGTAGTGTATATTGAATCATTCATCTCAATGTTTTACTCTCTTGTAATAGTGTTATTATACCGCATGACTCTGTGGTGAATGGTGTTGAAAGATAATTCTGTTTGAATTTCTTTTTTTTTTTTGAGTTTCTTTATAGTATGGATCTTCTTAACTGTTTAAGTAGAAAGCAACTTTGGAAGATAAAGATAACATAACCCTGCTGAAAGATTTAGAGTCATACCTCTTCGCAGATATTCCAAGAGAGTAACCATAAACCCTAAAAGCAGCCTATATGAATAGAGTCAATAATTTAAATTCTTCTAATTATATTTATGTGCATATATATTATATATATATATATAAAGCAAAAATGAATCTGTAGTCTGTGGAATTTCAAGCACAGTGGAAAAGGAAATGAAAAACATTTAGACAAAGAGTGTCCAAGCCCTCTGCTAGCTAGCACATAAAGGACCTTTGGACATCAAAAGCACCCATTCCTTAAGACACCTTACTTTAGTCTGTTGGAAAATTGTTGTGATATACTGATTTTGCTACAACAGAATACTGCCATCTGTCAGGACATTGCTGTGATAAATAAATAAATTGATGAGGTCAACAATGTGAATGGTCCCCTTTCAGATGTGTTTTTGTCTTCAGGGTACAAACTAGAACCATATTGGGCATCTCTGAGTGGGAGAAAACTTTCTCAAAAAATTCACCCTTTAGAAAGAAATCCTAGCCTGGAAGTCTGCCCCAGACTTCAGGTGTCTTAGAACTTCTCTGCTTTCTGCAGACTGCTGGAGCCTCAAGTAATTTTCATGAGAGGGCGATTAGCAAGGGAAAGGAAGTCATATTTATTGAATGTCTACCTACTAGTTACCATATATAGCCGTAGACACTTTATAATGTCTCCTTTAATTCTCCTACTAACACTTTGAGTTAAGTTAAATTATACATGTTACAAGGAGGAGGAAACTACAGCTGGTGAATACAAATGATGTTCCTGGCTAGTAAATCGTCGACCCAGGATATAAACCCAAGGTTGGCTCTTCCAAAGCTGAAATCTTTCAGTGACAAAATTCTACCATCACACATGAATTCTTGACAGTATAGGTGCAAGAAGATTGAGAAGGAAGAGTTCTATAAAAGTATATATCCTATGCCCATGACTCATCACCTTGGGATTACAAAGTATTACCTTTCCAGGAAACTAAAAATCTTGCATTGACTAATAGATCAATGTTTTTCTGACTTTACTTACACTGCTACCATACCCTTGGATTCCCTGGGAGAAGGTGTCATTAACCAGTACCCACAATGTGGTGAGGTCTAGGTGACATTCTGATTACATATGCTGTCACCTCTGGGGATTTGGGATTTGCAGTGGTGGTAGAAATCACAACTACAGCTGCTTTCACTGTTCCGTATGTGTGGCTTTAACTTTGTTTTCTATTTCTCCCTTATTATCTTAAGAAGCAGCAGTTTTTTAGGGTGTCTTTCAGAGGTTAGGATACCTAATGTTATTTCATGGCTCTGCTGTGGGATATTTAAAAAGTCACAAAAATTTTCCATCCGTGGATTTTCTCAAGTGAAAAATAAAGGTAAAAAACATGGTATGGATACTGCAACATTAAATATATTAATATGTATCAGGGAATTTTAGATTCATTGTCTTTGTTGTTTTAAAGGCAGTAACATCAGAGGCTGTATTTTTTAAAACGCTTGTCTTAAGATGAACTAATTACTAGAATTTAGTTATAAACTTTGATGATTTCACTTGCCATTCAGTGCTTGCCTTCTTTCAGCCATTCTCTGCTGGTGCTGCTAATGCCTTCTACCTGTACATTGAGGTTCACTTGATTTCCAAACAACATTAATCTTGGTAAGCTACCTGTTAAGATCAGGGGCACCTCAGCCTATGGGACATGGAGCTAATTTTGCTGCCTTTGACTGGATTCTGTCCTAGGCATCCATAGACTCTTTAAATTGCAGCCTGCCCTTTGTCTCTTTCTGCACCTGGGAAAAATCCACTTTGCCAAAGTCATTTAACCTCACATCTGTTTGCTTACTGATCAATTTGCTTAGCAAGCACTTTATTTGAATTCAACCCACTTTGCCAATTCTCTCTTGCCCCTTCTTGTCTTGCTTCTCTTATTTGTCAAGGTGTCATCGTTGCGCTTTTGGCTTGGTTTTGAAATGTGGTACCTAAGCTTTCCTCTAGTACTGAAGCCTTTTTCCTCATCTGCAGTCCACTTGCTGGAGTTAGACACCCTTCATAGCTTCTTCTAGCTGGATCCTTTCTCCCTATGATCCCTCCAGTTCTTGACTACTGTCCCACTTTAAATGGGCTGAGAATTTGAACTCTATCCAGAGCTGCACTTCTGATGCTAATGTTACTTGGACTTTCTTTGATGCGGCTCACCTAATGCAATAAATCTTCTGAGTTTTTCAAACTAGGCTGTATTGACCACATCTCTTAGGATTGCACCCAGTATTTGAAGCTTCTACTTTTCCTCCAGAGGCAAAGTTTTAGGAAGCTCTCTTCCTTAGCCTGTAACCTTTCTTCCTAAGTTGCTGAAGCTCTATTATAACTCATGCTTGAGTTCATGTCAAGTGTCCAGACTAATGAATTTAGTCCCCAAAAACTATGTATTCCTATGTTGGCTCATACCTTGCATCCTGCCTTTTACTATTTTCTGTCTTTCATAACAAAACACAGTGAGGAGAGACATTTGTAATCATGTTTGAATAGGGAGGCAAGAGCCTATGACTCCTAGAGGCAAGCTTGCCTCTCCTAGCACAGACTGTTAAATAATGCTAGGCAGTCATGCATTTCTGCCAGAGTTCAACAAAACAATTTTTCAGAAATCCCTGTCAGTAAAGAGGCAAGCAAACACACAAATAGAAGTGGACTTACGGCAAAACAGTACTGTTGTAAAGAGAAAGTGGTAAATTTAACTATGGGCCCTTTGACTCCATAAAATATGCAGCTGTCTCTACAGACAGAAAAAAAAAAGCCTCTAAGCATGTTCCACTGAATTTTATTAAACATTGTATCTGAAATCAGCTCTGACTGAATCACATTTTAGGGTTTGTTCAAAGCGATCTGTAGAGACCCATTATTAAAGTACCCTGTTCCAGGATAAAAAGTCAGATCCTCATTAGCTGGGACAAAAAATGTCAGCATCCAAGCTCAAGAACGGAAAGAAAATCCCTATCTCTGAGTGACAGATGTGGGTGTTAGTGGTATTGTCGCATAACCCTGGGAATTCATTAGAAGTGTCAGGCTGTGTCACAGGGGCATGTTGCATTGACAGCCCTAGCGGAAAAAAAAACAGTGATAATTGCTTTCATTCCTTGCTTACCTTTTACCTTAGCAAGGAAATACCATTGTAAATAACCTGATGCTGACACATTGCAAACTTCTGAGCAGAAAATTGCTTTGTGAAATGTGCATCTCAAGGACTGCAGGGCACTTTTCATAAGAGAACTAATAGAATTTATCCAGCTTCTTTTACTTATGTGAACACTAAATTCCCTTACTCTTAACTAAAGCCAGGTTAGGTAGTAACTCTTGACTTCTTGAGACAAAAGACAGTAATCGATAGTAAACAGCAAAATATAGTAAAAATAAAGAAAGAAAGAAACGTAGAAAGAAGAGAGAGAAAGATACTATGAAATGTTTTAGAAGCAGACATGCATGGATTGAAAATCTACTGAAGTTCTTACTGATGGGAGGGAGTAGCTATACTTTTTACCGTTAGACAGTCTTGTTGTTAGCTGGCAAAGCACACAAAGAATCCAGAAGAATGTACAAAATAGTCCTTTATCTCATGTGGGGTGTATCTTTCTATTTACAAGAAGTCCTCAGGGGACTTGGGCTTCTGAAATGGCCTTTCCAGTTCATTCAGGTTTTCATCTTCACTCCTCAGAAGTCTTTCAGTCTCCAAGATTAGTACCACACCCACCACCACCCTACAGCAGTTCAATCCATTTGATCTCTTCATGTGTTTCCTCTGGTCTGACTTTCTAGGGTATATCTGTTATTTTCTTCAACCTCCAGCTCTAGTTTATTTTCAGGTACTTCCAGTCTGTGTGGGCCCTAAATTGAACGTAAAGTTGAGAATATTTAGGACACCAACAGTTTTTGTAGATAGCTAATTCACAAGGTAGCTTTATCTTTAATCCTGCCAAGAGGCATCTTCTTTTAGCCTATTGCTGTGCACTATTATGGTCAAAACTCTTAAGGCAATGTAATCATCTAGCAGATTCTTCCTGCCCACTGCACAGGCAAAACCAATTTACTGAGGCTATGGTATTGCAGTAAAGGAACACTTTAATTAACTCAAGGCTGGCCATGTGGTAGGACTGGAGTTATCACTCATATCTGTCTCCCTGAAAACTCAGAGGCTAGGGTTTTTGTGGTTAATCTGGTGGGCAAGGGCCTAGGGAATTTGTACTCTTGCTTGGTTGAGAATGAAATCATAGGGGTGTGGAAAATGGTACACATGTGCTGAGTCTGCCACTGGCTGGGCAGCTATGGGACCTGTTGAGTCATGAGTCATGGGTCTGGGTGAGGTCAGTAGGTTGACAGAATGCAAAATTCTAAAAACATCTCTGAAGACCAATCTTAGGTTCTACAAAAGTGATATTGTCTATAGCATCAATTGGGAAGTTGCAAATCTTGTGACTTCTGGTCACATGACCCCTCAGCAGTAAAAGAACATAGAAACTACACTTCCATTTTAGCAGAATTCAGGCCCGTCCCATAACCCTCTTCTCGTGGCCTTTCATTAGTTTTTGGTCCCTAAGAAAGGAGGGATTTAGTTTTAAAGAGGGACTAGTATGCTCCTTGTTTCCAAGTTAAATAGTCAGCTAAATTCCTTCCATAGTCAACTTGGCCTACACCCAGGAATGAGTGAAGATAGCCAGCCTGTGAGGTTAGAAGCAAGACAGAGTCAACCGTGTTAGATTTCTCTGGCTGCTGTCATAATCTTTGCAAAAGTGGTTCCAGTGATATAGTGAAAGTGACTCAGTCTTCTCCCCTAATGAGTGTTAGAGGGAACTTACTCTTTGTTAATGGTAGACTTGTTATGAATCAGCAATTTGTAAAAGAGAATGTGTTTACATTAACATCTGGTTTTAAAAAGAAGTAGTACTAGAAAAAAAAAATCCTTAGTTCTGTCAATTGTATAAAAAGTACATAAAAAATAAAGTAGAAAATGTTCTAAAAAGCTTAGAATTTAATGCACATTTAATAAACAGTGACTTCTAGTACTTAGGACTAAACTGCTGAAGAAGATCTAATAATTGGCAGGTACATATTGGACCCTGTCAAATGTATACTTCTTTGTCATTATTATTAAATGTTATACTTAAGGAAGAGGACATTTGCACAAATGGGATTTTGTAGCAAGCAATTTCAAGAACAAAACAATTTATTTAAGGTGATATTTTTGTATCTGGTACCTAATGCAACTTTAGAGTCCTGTAAAGAGCATTTAAAACTGGATTTTGATCTTGACCTTTTGACTACAAGCTATACACAATGAATCAGGCAATTAAGAAGGTTGATAAAATAAGGCTAGCTTTCATAATGAGGAAAATTACAATGAAAAGAAAGGACTGAGGTCTTATAGGGGCCAGTCAACAAAGGAATTTTGAAGAAACATGGAGACAGGTCTTGTCTGAGTCATTGAGGAAGGGTGGAGGTAGGCCTTATCTAGGACTGTTCCAGGTCAGTATAACCTTTTGCAGTTAGCTGGTTAGGTGGTGAGCCTTTCTGGAATGCAGAAAGGTTGGGGGTGGGGGAGTTGGTTCCAACAGTCGCTGATTTCTTGGAGCATAGAGTCAGGTAAAGTTCAAAGTTGATAGTCTCTTCTTTAAGGCAAATATCACGTGTTAATTTTGTGGTGATATTTGTTGCATATATAATATGAGTGGGCTCTGAGTGGGTTATAACAAGGTCAAAAAATAGGCCTCTGGAGGCCTTTTCTAAGACTTGTTCCTCCAAAACCAGTTGAACCATTTATAGAGGGGTAGTGACAAAAGCCATTTGTTTTGGTGAGTTCAGTCATTTTAGAAGAGGGATGCCTAAAATGAAAAAGAGAAACATTAATATCAGAGATCGTATTAAAAAGCCAATAGTTTAACTCTGAAGGTAACCAGTCCAATGAATTTCAAGACACTGAAGGAGGAAAATCTGTCAGTTATGCAGCATGAATCTTTGAGTTTCTTCCAGTTCTCTAGCTAGTATGTTAATGCTTTCATTGAAATTGTCCAGTCTTGAACCTTTTGTGTGATGACATGGATGATCTGAGCATTTCATCCAAGCTTTCTTAGCGGATCAAATAATAATTTATCTAGGGATAAATCCAGTGCATATATGGGCCAATCCATATATGAGGTCTTCCATATCATTGAGCTTTGGTTCTCAAGGCTCCTTAAGATCCTAAGGAAAAGGGCAAGCTGGAAGAGAACATGGAGTCTGGATAGGGATCTGGGTTTTAAGGTTTTAGTTGTCAGTGACCTTAGGGCAGGTGGGAGGGAGAAAAATTGGAAAAGTTAGCTTGGAGGCTTGTGGCCAAATACTAAAAGAAATGGAAAGAATTCAAAGTTTAGCAAAGATGAACAATTTACAGGTAGGTAAGCAAATTGTCTTTTTAAAGGGTGGGAGAAGGAGGAGGAAATAAATGAAATCTCTACCAGATAAGGGAAGATGAGTCATTGAAACATAGAATTCCTCAATAAATTTACCTTGAAAATAAAATATCTGGGAATATATAATTAATATTTTTATATTTTTAGAAACTGTTCACTAGTGTTATATCACTTACATCACATGAAAATATTTAAACCAAATAAAGCACAATATTTTGTTATTGTATAATAGTAGTTGGATGAGTAAATTAAATTTTTCAGGATATCATTACAAGCACCAAATATTGCTAGAGAAAAGTAATACATTTACCTAATTCTCTCTTTGGAAGTTATAAAACTGAAATTTTGAGAAGAGAGCAAACATCATGCACAGTTTAAACTAACTTTTGCCATTTACATACACACATGTATAGACATTTACAGACACATATGCATAGGTGGGATACATTTTTACACTAATAAGTTATTGTGATTTTTTTTTCTGGGTATTAGTGTTATCAGTGAATTAGGTGTTTTTATCTTTGCACTATTATATTTCCTACAAAAAGACATGTATTAGTTACATTTTTTTAAAAATCAAATACCTGGAGCAAAATAGGTCACATTAGTAATGGCACTTAGCAAAACCTGAAGAGTCACATGAAGACCATAACAACAAAGAGAAATAAATCATATCTTAAAAATAAAATGTGGCCTCATGGCAAATCCTTCAGCCTGTTTCTGGGAACAGTTTATTTCCATTTTAGAAAATTTGCATTAGTCTCCTTCTATTAAGAGAGGTTTCATTTTCCCCTGATAAATTTGGCCTTATAAGAATGTGAAATTTACTAATATACTAATGGCCATTTTAATCACATGTCCATCTCATAGAAAAGGAAAAATAGTTATTTAATTAATAATGAGTGAGAATGGCATTTATTTTCAGAATAAAAAACATCAGTGGAGAATTTCCTAAATTTCCTAAAAAATAAATATTAAAAGATATAGTATAATTTTTCAGTCTTATAGTAAAATGAATATAAGTTGGTTTTCAGAGTTTACTTTTAATTATTAAAATATTCCTATGCTAATCTATCAACAAATTGCCACAGGCTTCAGTATTGGCTTCTGATTGCTAAAATAATCTTTTAAATTTATTTTTTACTCTTTGGATCAAATGTAAGTCTCTATATTATTTTAAACATTGAAAAGTGGCAGAATACACCAACCTAAAATACACTGCTTTGGCATAAAGATTATTTTGAGCTGAAGGCAGCTGAGAAGCAGCAGATACAAGCAGAGCACTCTGTCTTCCCCTATTTGCCTAAAAAGCAGGACAAACATTTACAAAAGCATCTCTTCTCCCCTCTCACCAGAAGCACAAAGGTTGATCCCTGAAGATGTAGTCAGCCTGGAGTCAGCGCCAGAGGAATCTATGTCACAAGCTTTACTAACTGGAATTTATTTAGTTCCTCATGTATATGCCTTCCCACAGTTTGCTGCCCCTAGAGACTCCAGGCCCTTTTCCTTTGTCCTGTCTTTTCTCTACAAATTTATTGCTCTTCATTGAAGACACTGGTTAAACAAGAGTTGTAAACCACTTCGTTGAGAGTTACGTTTTCCCTGACTTTTCTCCCACATATATGAGGTATACATGTTAATAAACTTGTTTGCTTTTCTCTTGTTAATCAGCTTTAGGTACACAGGTCACAGCTGAGAATGTAGAAGGGCAGAGGGAAAATTATTTGTCCTTTTCTGTGAGATGGGCATGTGATTAAAATGGCCATTAGTATATTAATAAATTTCACGTTCTTATGAAGCCAAATTTATCAGGGGAAAATGAAACCTCTCTTAATAGAAGGTGACTAATGCAAATTTTCTAAAATTGAAATAAAATGTTCCCAGAAACAACACAGTAACTAACAGAATATATCTTAATATTAAAATGTCAGGAAAAAGCAAAATTAGATTGAATGTGTAACGAGAATTATCTTTAAAACCATTAGAAATGTCTAAAACACTGACAGTTTTGTATATAACACAAAATATTTGTCTTAAAAATAAAGAGCAAATTCAAATTATTTATTTGGCATTAGGGGCGGCTTTTGTGTGAAGAGTCTAACAATGCACTTCTGTCTCTGGAATAGGGAATGGAAGGCAACTCCAACACAATATAAGGCCTACTATGTTATTTTGAGAAGCACAATAGTAAAAATTTAATATGGTTTCAAGGGCGACAATGGCAGCAACTTGAATACCACTGGGCAGAATCACAAGGCTTTTGGGGCTTTCTCTGTCCCACCCTGTCTTGCCTGTGAGTCTCAATTCTCTCATTTGCAATTTTGGGGTTCTTAGAGATGTTTTGAATTCTGCTGGTTGAGGCTTAGTTCATCAGTTGAGGCAGAGCAAATTTTGGGCCCAGTCACTGGTGTCACCTCTTCTGAATGATCATAGCAAACACTGAACAGCTATTGACAGTTGCACTCTCAGACAATAGCAAGAATGGCAGGCCTTTGAGAAATACAAGACTGGTTGGAAATTTGGTTTGATTCCCAATCTAATCTACTGTTGCTATAACAGAAACTTTTTTCTGTTTTGTTTTTGAAGACAGGGTCTCACTCTGTGGCCCAGGCTGGAAAATAGCAGCATGATTATAGCTCACTGCAGCCTGGAACTCCTGGGCTCAAGCAGGGTTCCCACCTCAGCCTCCTGAGTAACTGGGAGTATAGGCATGTGCCATCATGCCCAGCTAATTTTTTACAACAATTTCTTGTACAGATGGGGATCATGCTATGTTGCTTAGGCTGATCTTGCACTCCTGGCCTCAAGTGATCCCTATGCCTTGGCCTCCTGAAGTTCTAGGATTATAGGCTTGAACCACTATGCCAGCCAAACTCCAATCTTGACTCTTGATTTCCTACTTGGCAATTCCTATTGGATTCCAATAACCTCATTTGGAAGTTTTTAAAAATAATATTGACTTCCTTCCTTCTTTCTTTCCTTCCTTCCTTCCTTTCTTCCTTCCTTCCTTCCATCCTCCTCTTTCTCTCTCTTTTTTTCTTTTCAATATCAGTCCTACTTATTTTCTAGGTAATGTGAATAGATTCCTGACTAGAAGAAGGGTCAGAGTTAAGAAAAGACAAAACATTTAAAATGTTTGCTTTAAGAGATTATTTTGTCATATGGATGATATTTTTGCCGTTTGTTGAATGCCTAGTATATGCATAGGCATTCAACATATATAGGTATTTGGATACATTTTACATAAACCTTCAAAGCAAAGCTTCAAGATCAGCTATTTATAGATGAGGAAAAGATTAATGGGGCAGCCCTGCTACAAATTCTTTAAAACGGATCTCTGGATTTTAGAGAACACCCTCTTCAGCAAGTAATAGCAAAGGGGGAAAAGAGAATGACGACGCTCAAATATGAAGTCAACAAAATATAGCATTTTCTTTGTTCTACCAATGTATACATTTTACCTTCAACCCAGTTCCATGTTTTCCAAACTTTTCTTCAAGTTAGTAAAGATCACCAACCCCCAATTTTATCTGTGCTTTCTTTTTCAGTGCAATGCAATTTAGCAGAATGCTCTGAAAGATGTATTTAAAGCTTGATGAGGGAGTACATTATATGACTCTCCACTGTTTCACTACAGAAAACATGGCTGCTTTGATAACCTCAATGAAAATAATAAGATACTTGCAGAGCTACCTCCAATGACAAAGAAATACCTAATTTCATAGCCATGACAATGTCTTATGTCTTATACAAATTGATGTTGAATGGTTTAAAAAAACTATCAGTGATCTCAGGCAACATTTGAATATATTTCCAAATACTTCTTCAATATCACTAACAACTGGTCAATTAGATTTTGCACAAATGCATTCAAACAGAAATCCTCCGCACTAGTCACATGGACTTGAGTTCAAATAAAAAGTTTCGGCTCTCAGCACTGTCACTTACTAAATATATGAATTTGCAGCAAGACGTTAACCTTTCTGAGCCTCAATTTCTTTGTAAAAGAAAGAGCTTAATACTTTCCTTGTAGAATTACTATGAAGATTAAATGAATTAAAGAAGAAAGTAAACTTTAAACATTTCAACTGAGTTCTACTTTGTAGATGGCATATGTAAAATCATGCAATATATAATAGTTGCTATCAAAGGTTGGGTTTCTTTAAAAGATTTGAGTACAGGTAGTTTTTTTGTGAGGTCATTCAGGAAACACTGGTAAGAAAGTAAAGAAGTAAAGAATGGAGAGGAATTTAATTAAGTGTGTTATTGAGCAGGTTTCAACAGTGGGTAACCTATGATTAATTATGCTGGAGGACTCTGGGAAACAATAAAGAATACTCCTCAGCAGTGTTGCATTCAAACGGTAGAAAAAATTGGTGCCTATCTTTAATTGCCTGAGGCATAGTCCTAGGAACTTTTATTCCATGTCACTCCTACTCCTGGCTTCCCTGTGCAGGAAGAGTAACAGGTGATTGCAGTGAGAAGGTGTTGGTGTGCATCCACAGCGTTTACTATAGATGATTAATAACAGTAAGTTTAATTTATATGTAGAAACACATCTGATGATGAATTTCAAAAGTCAAAAGTACAAGAAAAACTGGTAATTAATAATAATTTAAATATCAATGCTATGATAGTTCTAGATTTTATGAAAAGGTAACAATATGGCTTGGTCTTCCCACAGTCTTTTTTTTTTTTTTTTAGAATAAATGTTGCTCTTGCTGGGATGTTCAGTAGTGGTTCCATGGGACTGAAGTCTGTATGAGGATTTGGTCAGAGCAAGAATTTATTTTTACTCTAAAAGAAATTATTTTCTAATTGCCATTACTCTTAATTTTTAATAACACCTGAGAGTAACTGAAAGCACTGTATTAATATGTAAATTATACTTCATATATGATTTACAAATGTTTAGAAATACAGAAAGATGCATACATGATATCTTTTGAAAGGCAGTATGACATCTCCTTTTGTTAATGAGTATACCACTTTATGTTTTTATGCAAGGTTAAAGGTTGCCACTTCGGTTTGAATGTGGGTAAGGTAATGAAAAGAAAACCTCATTTGTACAACCTTCTTCTCACTCGAATTATACCATTTCCTTAGAATTACATAAAATTTTAATTGGTACTATGTATGAGTTTTTTTTCTGAAAGCAACATCTTGATCATTTCTGCAAAATACTATTAAAATAATCTCACAAATAAAATTTTATAGGTTGTTTTCTTATGAATATTTGTACTATATGATGGAGAAGATATATTCTCTACTGTAATTGGAGAAAGACTGCTTTTTATAGTTTCTTTTAAGAAATCAGGCCAGATTCAATGGTTCACACCTGTAATCTCAGCACTTTGGGAGGCTGAGGCAGGTGGGTACTTGACGCCAGGAGTTCAAGGCCAGGCTGTGCAACAGAGGCAGACTCTGTGTCTACAAAAAATGAAAAAAATAGCCGGTCATGGGGACACACAGCTGTAACCCTAGCCACTTGGAAGGCTAAGGCCAGAGGATCCCATGAGCCTAGGAATTTGAGGCTTCAGTGAGCTATGATAGTCTTACTGCACTCCACCCTGGGCAAAAGAGCAAGACCTTGTCACACACCAAAAAAAAAAAAAAAAAAGTCAAACACTTAACATTTCCTTGTTACTTGCTTTCATACATTCTTTTTCAGAATAGTAGAGACTTGTCTCATATTTATCGTAAGCACAGTGATAAAAACATGATAGGAGGTGTTTAAAAATAACTGGTAATTTTGACAGGTTTACAGGTATTGTAATAAATACTAAAATCAAAATATTTTTCTCTCAGTTTTTTGTTTGAAACATTAAAATGTTGAGGACAAAATGATAGTAGCAAGTATTTTTATATTCCTTAGTGAAAACTTACATGGTGAAAACCCCTGAAATGTTATGGATTGTGTTCTTTTAATGGGATGTAGTGGGTGAAGAATATTTCTTATTCCCGTGGCATCCTTAAAGTCTCACTATATGAACCTATAGTTACGGTATGAAATCCCTCTCATATCAAAGTCAGGTAGAAATGAACAGATTGGTACAAGTAGCCAACAACAGATATCAGCCTCTACGGTGCTGAGGACTTCTTGCTCTTACTTCCTGTTGGCCAGGTAGTGAATTGAGTGAGGAAGGTTTTTGTCCTAGGAGGCTTGAAACCGTATTCAGGACTCATTGGCAATTCTGTTTATGAGGCAACAGACCTAAGAATACAGGAAAATGTGGACACCTAGGCCAGCCACCACCTCTCCATTCCACTGCCATCAAGTTATGCTCTTCAGTATTGTTCCTCAAAGTTGTCAGAATAATCACAATGAACAAATAAATTATAATCACAATAGGTACCTTTAGAATCTCCTTCCAGACACTGGGCCCTGTGCTTTACACACATCATTTGAAGGAACTTTCTATTCATTTCTTGTTTCCTGTGAAGAAAGCTTCATTAGAATATTATTTGTCTCTTGCTACACCCCTATAGTTAATATTCCCTTGAGATGAGGCAGACAAAGAGGATATGCTCGTCCTTGCTCTTGGCCAGATCGTAACTTGGGTGTGGAAGGTTTTGTCCTAGTAAGTAGGCTATTGTACTATGCTGTTAACAATTCGGAGGGTCAGTTTAGGTCTGGGATAGAGTATAATAAGCAAGCCATGGTCATCACTATAGATTTATCAGAAATATAGGTACTCTTTTTACCTTTATTTGCCTGAATCTTAATTTGTTCTGAATTTAGGGTTGAAAAACAAAGGAGAGCTTTTTTTTTGTGGCTTTTTTTTTTTTTTACAAATACCACCAAACATTAACACACAGCATATTATTTAAAATCCCCCCACCCCCTGTCAACATTCCTACTACTTACATGTTATCACCTTCAATCTGACAGATGTGAAAACTAAAAAATTAAAAGGTTAACTTGTAAATTTCCAATATAATAATCATAAATATAATAGCCATAAGATTTCTGTATGCATTACTAAAAAAGGCTTATACCATTATTATAATCTAGTTCTAAATTTTTCATTCGTATAATACATTTGTTTAAAAAGATAAATGTTTTTAATAATGTATAGTAATGGAATAATTCTATTGTAACCGAAGAATGAAAGCTAAGTAGTTTTCATTGCTGTACCCACTGTACCTGAATATAAGTGCCCTCAGACATAGATAAAAAGAGGTTTATATTGCACATAATAGATAACATACATAGGACACATGTATTCTTATAATACATTTGCAAAATTCATCATAGGGACACCCAAGCTTATTAAGATCTACTAAATATAACTTTAAAGTAATGCTAACTCAGAGAGGGGGAAAAAAAGTATGCATCATCTGTCGACAATTTGATAGCCTGTGATATGTGTAACCAATTGTTCTTATTTACATTAATTTGCATTGTGAAAAGCAATTTTACAGTTTCAGTCAGACTTAATAGGCAATTTGCAGTGAGTGCCTAATGGCATAGTTACTTAAGCCTGCCCCAGGGGGGCTTTCTAGAACTGATATGAGACTAAACCTTTTAGATGTTCAATTGAACATCTTAAAAAGTCAAAAAGTCTTTAGCTATTAGACCCAGTTTGCATTTGCTTTGTCATATTGAGTGCCACTGCTGAAGACTCCCTTGCATTCAAAGACCATTTCTCTCCGTAGGGAAGAGATTAGATTCTATAAAATATTGTAGCACATACCAGATGACTTTTTCTCCCAGACAATATTTAAAACAATACAGACTCCAGGTAGGTCATAAGTGTTTGATAAGATGCCTTTGCTTCCTAGGACTTGAAATAGTTTCTTTTTCTAGAATAAAGCATATGTTTATAAGCCTAACATTATATTCCTTTTCAGACTTAATAAAGCTTTTACAGAAATAGCTTATGTTTCCATACCTTTCTAATTTACAAAGTGTTTTCGCATACTCTATCTGATTTAGTCATTTTTATGGCTTCTTTTATGATTATTGCCTCCTTTCTTCTTCCTGAGCCTAGCATATTTTCTGACACATAGTAGGCATTTTAATAAATATTTACTGAACTTTTGAATTACTGAGAGTTAGAACAGGTGTTATACCTAACTAATGTCTTGAAGAGTGGAAAATTCAGTTAAATATTGACTGTGTTTACATTCCATGTTATTAAATCAATTTAATTGGTGTTTTACACTCAATGGGGAAAGTCAGTTTTATGGGAGGAGAGTGCACTCGACTCTCACTGCAGCTGATTGTGCCAGGGAGATACAAACAATGAAGATCACTAAGCTGTGCTTAGCTCTTCTGTGGAGAGCAGAAGGTAAAAGCACTAGATAGGTAAAACTAGCACCATATTTTTAAAAGCTACAGAAAGTGACATAATATTTTCAGAAAATTCTCATAAATTGACCAGGTGACTTGTATTGGTTTGCTCAACTTCACACTATTTACTACAGAACATCCATGAGAGAGAGGAGAAAATCATACACCTGAGTAGGTTTTGCTAGCAAAGATCTTAATATGCTCCAAAGAGCAGGTGCTGTCTTGTCTGTAATGTATTCCTCTATGTTTGTTTGTTGGTTTATTTATTTATTTTTGAGATGAAATCTTGCTCTGTCGCCCAGGCTGGAGTGCAATGGCACAATCTCAGCTCACTTCAACCTCCGCCTCCAGGTTCAAGTGATTGTCCTGCTTCAGCCTCCCAAGTAGCTGGAATTACAGGCATGTGCCACCACACCTGGCTAATTTTTGTATTTTTAGTAGAGAAGGGATTTCAACATTTTGGCCAGACTAGTTTCGCACTCCTAACCTCAGGTGATCCACCCACCTTGGCCTCCCAAAGTGCTGGGATTACAGGCGTGAGCCACTGTGCCCAGCCATATTCCTCTGTTTTATGTCAAATGCAGAGAATGCAGAGTCCCTGGACTTGTGTTTGGCTGTAAAGCTCCAAGAAAAAGTGGACTGTTTCAGACTGCTAGTAGCACATGCTGCTTGGAGTTCTTAGACACTTTCCTGCATACCCATAGAAGTAACAGAGAAAAATCTTTTTGGCAAAAGTTGTCATAGATGCCATAATTATACCAAATCCTAAAATTGAGTGTGTGAAATGAAAGCGTATATGGCTTAAGACCAAAGATCTGGTTTAGAAGATTCAGATAGGACTTTACACTCTGCTACTATGGATAAATTGAGTTTTTAAAATTTGAGACAAGGTTTAGCTCTATGGCCCACGCTGGTATGCCATGGTGTGATCATAGCTCACTGCAGCCTTGATCTCTTGGGCCCCAGGGATCCTCCTACCTCAGCTTCCCAAGTAGCCAGAGCCACAGGCTCACACCTACACCCAGCTAATTTAAAAAATGTTTTTGTGCAGACATTGTCCTGCTTTGTTGCCTAGACTTGTCTCAAACTCCTGGCCTCACTTAATCAACCTACCTTGGTTTCCCAAAGTGTTGGGGTTATGGTGTGAGCCATAATATTTATGGAAATAAGCTTTTGTTGGCACATAGAAGTGGTTGGGTAAGAGTTAAATGTGTATGACTTGGAGACGTGGCTTTGACTCTGCTGCTGGAATGGCCTCTAGAACATCTTCCAATGTTCACAGGAGTCTGGGAGGAGCCCCTGGTGGGCCTGCATCTTTAATCACCACCATCATTTTTGGGGAGGGCACTTTTTCTAAGTTCTGAATGTCCATAGCCCACAAGAACATTTCTGCTTTCTTGTGTTTTTTTCTACATGTGTTTTTAAAACCTTTGTTTCAGAGTGAGATGGCTGTTCTAGGTCTTCAAAACATAGCAATGATTCAAATGATGTATGGAAGACAGCCATATTGTTGGAGTCCCCTAGTTCATTCTTTTGGGCAGAGGTCCTGAGAAATATCACTGTTAGAAGACCTGGGTTTGAATCCAGCTTTGTTATAGGATTGCTCTGCTACCAATTTCATCATTTGTAGAAATATACTAAAATTAAGCACACGGTATGTGGTAGTCAATATATATATATATATTATATATTTTATATATATATAATATATATATATATATCAGTCTTATTCTTTATCAAGGGCAAAGGAGTTTTAGAAAGAGGAAGAAATCATTTGAGACTAAGGACAATTAAATATCACAAAGAATACAATAAATTGAAAGTGAATTATTTCTCAATAGTAATATTGGAAGTTCTTCTCCTATTTATTTACATGTCATCTTTAAATTAGATGGTGTAATAAAATCAACAATTTTTTTTATGATTCTCTCTCTATTCAAATGAGCTTCCCAATTCAGCAACATCAGCATCACCCCAAAAGACTGTTAAAAATGCAGAATTCTAAATCTATCCCCATCCCAGATCTATTGAATCAGAAACTGCATTTTAACAAGATTTGTAGAGAATTATACAGATGTTATATATACAGTTAACTGCGAAGTTAACTGACTCTTACTGCAGACCAACCCTCTTAATTTATAGGCAGGGAAACCGAGACCTAAAGAACTTCAACCACAGCCTGAAGATCATGAGATCATGGCCAGCTGCTACCAGCGGTAGAACCAGCCGGGGCCCAGATGTTTCTTCCTTCATACTCAACAATCTAGTGGATGTGCCCCATTTCTCTGTGGGATTTCATAGCCTGTGTCAGAAATCATTGTATAGGGCAGTGGCTGGAGTGACAATGCAGAAACAAGTTCTTTTCAAAAATATCTTATCTATTGTATTAATTAGTTATATTTACATATTACAAATTATAAAATATATCAATTTAAAAGTATGCCTTTTCTTTCTCATATATCACAAAGCAAACTTGCTCAAATTCTTCAAAAGTGTCTTTGTTTATACTGGAACTATTTTTTTTTTATTTTTTTAAATTGAAAAAATAGTCTTACTTCTTTTAATTTAGGTTCAGAGGGTATATTTGCAGGGTAAATTGCACGTTGGTATATTTGCAATGAGTAAATTGCACGTTGCTGGCATTTGGTGTACAAAGGATTTCATCACCCAGATAGTAACATAGCACCTGCTAGGTTGTTTGTCAATCTTCGCCCTCCTTTTATGCTCCACCCTCCTGTCACCCTCCAGCCTCAAGTAGGCCCTGGTGTCTATTGTTCCCCACTTTGTGTCTATGTGTACTCAATGTTCAGCTCTCAATTATAAATGAAAACATTCAGTATTTGGTTTTCTGTTTCTGTGTTAATTCGCTTAGGATAATGGTCTCCAGCTATATCCATGTTGCTGCAAAGGACACAATTTGATTATTTCTTACGGCTGCGTAGTATTCCATGGTATATATGTACCACACTATCTTTATCTAATGGGCATCTAGGTTGATTCCATGTCTTTGCTATTGTGAAAAGTACTGTGATAAACATACTTGTGCATGTGCTGTGATAACTTAATTCCTGGAAACAGAAGAGAGAGTTTTTGTATTTAAATCAGCCAAGACACATTGCTTCATAGAAAATTAGTAGCAAGTACAAACAATATGCAACAGAATGATTTTTAAAAAGTGTGGGTGGTTGCCAGGTAAAACACCATGGATATGAAGTTCAATACAGAGCTTGCTTATTTGGATGAAGAAATAGCAAATCTCTCGAAGAGGCTTGCCTTGGTTGGCAATGCTTAGTCTGCCCAGTATTTCTCTTTGCAGTGAATTACAGTAGGAGAAACAAGGGATTTCTGTCTGTTCCTGCATAGCTAAACCTCTTCCCTGTTGAGTGATTAGAGAGCAGTGTGGGATTGCTTACTTTAAATGCCTTAATAGAATGAAATCAGGGATGTCATTCCCCCTTTTAAAATTGCTGATATCCAAGGAGATATGTAAATCTAATATTTTGACATATTGAAATTAACAGCTACAATGGTTATTTGCATATGACTATTTCATGTCCTGGGACCTTTTTAAAAGCTCAGAATATTTTCTGATTAAAATTGGAAACCAGAGGTAATAGGATTTGGGAAATAGATGAGTTTGTCCCTGTGCTTTGGTGCTTTTCAATACAGAATGAGAGCATTTACTTATTGAAAATGATTTTTCATTTATAATTAATTTTTTAAAAAATAGTTTAAATTTTTTTTAAACAAATTACAATTCTTCAGAGAATTTTAGGCACTTTCCAGGGATACATTTATTAGGAGATAAAAAAATTGATAAGGAATTGAGGTTGCCAAAGGAAAATGAAGATGGCAATATAAATCTGATGAGTCAATATTCAAAAATAAAGTCTTATAAATTTAATAGATTTGAGAAGCAATTGTGTCTTTCAGATCCTTATAATTGGGAAAGAGTAATATATGAATGTAAAAGAATTGATGATATCTGTAGAAAAGAAGTTGCTCTAAACTCAAAACAACTTTTACTGCTCCTGTGGCTAGAATGGTGTGTGTGTTGTTTTTTTTTTTCCTTTTTTCTATAAAGGAAGCACTTGAGATCAAGTGCTTTGCCTATTTCATAGAACTCTGAATAGACAGGTGTCACATAATCTTCATTTAAAAATTCACCATAAAACAAAATTTAAACATAAGATGGATCCACAAAATAAATGTTGTATGTAAGAAGATGTTATAATAACTATTAAAGTGCTGGGAATTTTAATTGGTATACGTAAGATTCTTACTACTAAACATAAAAAAATGTTATTTTACAAAGTAGCTATGAGGAGCTACTGACACATAGTTAGCAGTCTATATAATGGGAACAGATATGCAGAAGACACACAGCAATAAACAAAACACCGTAAACAAATGCATGAGGCCTCACTACCTAAGCGCTGTGAACGTACATTCTTCAGGGCACTTAGGTGACATGCTGCCATTAGCTAGTTGGCTTTCACATGCTGTCAATTAATCTTTAAAACCATTAAGGCCTGGCATGGCACTGGAGGAAAGCAATCACAGTAATCTTTCAAACTGGGAAACAAAGATTATTCTACTAATTAGTTTCCTCTCTTTGCTGAAAGCAATTGAAGTCAATGTTGGCATAAGCATACAACTTTTAGCAATTCTCCAAAGGCCTTCCTTTTATTTTTTATGTTCCCCTTTCTCTTTGACATTCTCCTGTTCTTTGATCTTTTTGTAAATCTATTTTTTAAAGTTTCCAGTGCAAAACAGTCATTTTTTTCATCTGAAAAGGAATTTAATGATTATCACAGATCTTATTGAAAAGTATCTAGATAGTAAGAATTATAAACCTCCTGTAATTTTAATAAAATTATTTGGTGTATGTACATTTACTACTTCATTCTATAAAATACAAAGAGACATATTCAGTTCCCTGAGCTTAATTTCTAGCTGAGGAGATTAACATGAAACTAGTGATTACTTAACTATAAGCATAGTAGTGTAGTGAGGGCAACATGCTTTGTGTCTGTGTCCTTGCCCAAATCTCATAAAAATCTCATTGTAATCCTTAATGTTGGAGGTGAGGCCTGGTGGGAAGTGATTGGATCATGGGGGCAAATTTTCATTTTGGTGTTGTTCTGATGAGAATGAGTGAGTTATCACAAGATTTAGTTGTGAGAAAGTGTGTAGCGCCACCTCCTTTTCGCTCTTCCTCCTGCTCTAGCCATGTAAATTGTGCTTGCTTTCTCTTCATCTTCTGCCATGACTGTAAGTTTCCTGAGGCCTCCCCAGCCTTGCTTCTTGTACAACCTGTGGAACCGTGAGCCAATTAAACTTCTTTTCTTTATAAATTACCCATAGTTCTTTATAGCAGTGCAAGAATAAACTAATACAGAGGGTAATGGTTAAGGTACCATGGGAGCATGTAGCTTAGGCAGGTAGGGAATTCTGAGGAAGTTAGTTTTGAACTGAGTTCTGATGAATGAGTAGGAATTAAGTACAACAAGGGTTGTGTGAGGGACCAGAGGAGAGAAGAGTTTGGGCATAGCATCAGTTAGATGAAGCGGCATCTCTGAATGCTCTGAGCATTTCATGTCAATGATCTGAAGGAAGGCCAATTAGGCTGTAGCCACAGTGTCTCTAAAAAAAGTTAAGATACTCAGATTGAATTACAGCAGTGGGTTTCCTGGTTCTCCAGCTTGCAGATGGCATATGGTGGCATACAGAGACTTTTGTCCTCTGCAATCACATGGGCCTTTTCCGTAATAAATCTCCTCATGTACATGTATACATACATATATCCTATTTATTATGTTTTCTTTTTCTTTAGAACCCTGAATAATACAGCTGACTACTTGCTCAATTTTATATAGTCTACTTACAGCTGCTCCTTGAATTTCCCCAACCTCTTTTTTCTCCCCTCACCATACACAGAACATCATTAGTTATTGCAAAATTTTAATTAGAGGAATAGTACCTGCCTCAATGAACATAAAACACACTTGGCTCAATAAAAAGTCTGTGAAGAAAGAAGTGCTTCACTTAATGAAGCATGGTCCATTTCTGTCAATATAGTGACGGTTGGGGAGGAGGCAGAAAAAGGAACAAAGAACCAAAAGCTCTGTCCTGTTTTCAATAATGATAGCTAATATGATAGCCTGTAAAACTTCAACACGATGAGGCAGAGAGAAAGCTAATCAATTTTATCAATGGGCCTAATGGGACCTTGTTCTGTATCCAAGATTAGCAAGATCAACTGTTCAATAGTAGATATCTGGAATCCTGTGTATTCAAGCCACTAAGCCACATTAGCAACTGGCACATAAGATATTCTGGAACTGGTCCTGAACTGGCAGAAGGTTAGTGCAGCTCTTTAATGCTTGTCATTTCCAAAACAGCAATTCATAGTTGTATACTTATAAATACAGTGCTTACAACCTCTGGGGCTTTCATTGAGGAGAGCCCATTAAAAGATATATCCAGCTATTTAAGTCTGAAGCCAAACATCGGGAAATCGAGATTGCAAAAGTAACTTCTTTTTCTAACAAAAGACAATCTAATGTTAAAAGTCGCCGAAGAGTTTAAAAATTGATTTGTTTTGCCTCTTGTTGTTGTTTTCAAGAAAAGAGAGACACAATGAACAGCCTTTGTTCCACCTTAGCTTTTGTGGGAATGTTTTTGTGGATAGTGAAAATGTGAGTCTTACAACCACATAATTGTTGAGAGAATCAGGTACTACTTCATTGAAAGACCTTATTCAAGGATGTTTTTCACATTAAAATATTGAAGTTACTAAGAGTAATTTACAGATCTTACTATAAATTTTAGGAGAAACTTTAAAAAATAAATAGTAAAGTGAAATGGAGTCACACATTGGAATATTATATAGCAGTTGAAATGGATGAATTACAAGGATTTACAGTTACATATAGACAAATACTAGTAACAAAATGCTCAATGGAAAAAGTGCTGAAAGATTGATACCACATGGTAAAGCTGCAAAAATTAAAAACAAGGAAAAAGTAACTTTTATATATGCAATAAAAATATGTAAAAATAAACAGAAGTGAATGATGATCATGGGATTCAGACGATGGTTTGAGTTGGGAAGAAGGGCAGTGATATGATGAAGAAAGTATAATATTATTACACTTAGGTGTTGCCGAAGTTCTAGTTGTACTTTTAGGTGGTGGATTCTCAATTTTTTTAAAGAAGATAAATAATTGAGAATCCACCACCTAAAAGTACAACTTTAACTCTAATAAACTGATTGTCAAAATGGCCTCAATGTGTTCTCTGTTGGTATTCATGCCCTTGAAGTGGACTTTGACCTTCCTCCCATGAGAAGATGGAGTCTATTTACCTGTGCCTTGAATCTGGACAGGCCTTGAGACTTGCTTTGTATAATAAAAGTGGAGAAGTGGTGATATGTCAGTTCTGTTAGGGGCAATAAGATGACTGGCATTATTCTGCTTTCTTTTTAAATCCTTGCTATAACCATGAAAGCAAGCCCAAACTGGCCCAAAAATCGAATAGAGCCCAGATAAACATAATAAAGCCACCAACCAGTTTTTAGCTGACTCATGAGTCAGCCAGAACAATACCAGAAAAATTGTGAAGCCAATGTGTAGGCTATTGAGTAAAATTAAATGAATATTGTTGTAAGGTAGGCTACTGAGTAAAATTAAATGAATATTGCAGTAAGCCCCTGAGTGTGAGCTAGTTTGATACATAGCAATGGGCAGCAGATACAATAACTAACAAATAAGAGCATCATATATGGACACCCTATACACAACAAGAACAAGAAAGGAAGGAAGGAGGGAGGGAGGGAAGAAAGGAAGAATAAAGACATCCAAAAGATAAATTTCTAAGTTGGGATATAAGATCTCCACAACAATAATGGTCAAAATGTAATTAATAATGTTCTGCAATGTTCAATGAAAGTTGACATCCAAGGGTTTATTCTTCTAACAGCAAATGTGTCTCTTCAAAGACAACCACCAGTGCTTGACCCATTTCAGTGTGCTTCCCCTGGCTTCAGCTTGCCAAAACACATCTTGAAAAGATACAACACAGGTGTAACCTAGCCAGAGATTCCGTTGAATTTTGTAACAAATATTTCGGAAATTATTAGAGTTGTTTGAGATCACTAAGTCTGTGAACCTGAGTTACAGAAAAGGTAGGTAATTTGTTCAAAGTCAATCCACTTGGTAGCTTGTAAACTCGAGAAAGCATAGACTTAAGGTTTCTGTAGGCATTTTTCTTCCTCAGGGAAAAGATATAAACTTACAGCGTGCTGATATAAAAGTGGATACATTCGAATAAAAGGTTCCTATATTCTCTTCCAATATAGGTAAGAAGTTGGGTAACTTCTTACCTATTTTAAGAAGTCTGGAGAGTAAAGAAGGAAGAGAATTGAAGCGTTTGTGGGTGAACAATCTTTACTCCTACCTTCTTGCTTGGGTGATTCTTAGATAAAGAGAAGAAAAAGAAGATCCTTTTAGGAGTTTGGGAGTGAGTCTGAATCTTGGTGGTGGCACTCATCATCTGGAATATATTGAGCAGCAGAATGTTAAGATTTCTCATACTCTGCAAGGGCAAGGGAGTAAGATCCTAGACATCACAGAATGACATTCCTGACCCTAACTGGTTACTCTTAGCATGCCTTTTGAGGAAGAGGAGGTAAACAAGCAGGGTCTCTTCCCTTCAAGGGTAACATGTATCATTTTGGGAGAGCTATGGAGCCTTAGCACTACTTAACTTCAAGTTAAGAAAAGTCACTGTGGGAATAAAGAGAACATAGTATCTCAAAATTATGAAGTTTTCTTGAATTACTTGCTTTATCTTCCAAAGCTGTGGAGCACTTTAAAAAACTAGAATTTATTAGGTGAAAATGATACATGGTATTAGGAGAGGCTTCTTAACAGCGGCTTGATTTTAATTTGTGTGCATGTGTATCATTTCCAAGGTTATCAATCAGTTGATCCTGATCTCTCAGTTGATAGTAAATGTATTTTTTTCATCATAGGTAACCCTGACTATATCGTTAACTGGGGAACTTTTCTGGTGGGGGTAATGAGATATAGTGACTATCCAGCACGTAATAAATTATAATACAGATGGGGTGGTATTTGGTTATTTGTGTTTTTGAAAAGCTCTCTGGTCCCCATATATTTCCAATTACAACTAGTTCAAGATCATCTCATACAGCATCAGTCACTGCTTTTACGATTAGTACCTTCTTTCGTTAGCAATGATTGTACAATTTTGAGGCTTGGAGACCCCTGTCTTGAAGCAGTGTCATTCCCAGGAATATGTGCGTCTTACGAAAACCTTAAAGAATTCCCCCTGTCAATATGCCTTTTAATAATGAAATATCAGTGATATTGGTAGATATGAGAGGCAATAATTTGAACAGAAGTATCTGCCTGGTATTCGTGACTTACACTGCATGTGAAAGTATATACTGTTTATCTTTGAGGTTAACCTATAAATTGGCTTGGGATGTAATGTTCCAGTTGGGGCACTTAAAAGTCATATGTTTGCTATTATGATTAAAATAGTATTAAGAAGTCACTTCTGATACGATCTATGGAATTTTTATTTCGTTATCCAAAATAGCCTCGGAGCTGCATTGTTCTAGAGGAAGGCAGGCGATCAGTTCGTTGTTTTGGCAAGTATCTGAAGAGATAGATGATAATTCATTCTGTTAGGTCCCTGCTGCTTGTTCAGCCAAACATGAAGTCAGCTCAATTATCTATGCTGATGGAAGGGAACAGTGACCTAAGTGATTGAAAACTGAAGAAAAGGAAAAAATAATAATGAATTGTCTTGATAACACAATTAACAAAAAAAATTAAAAATTACCCTACTGAATTCTTTCAGAATTCAACTCTGTTTTCATCTACTTTTTAGCTAGTTGGACTGGAGTCAAGTGTCACTTTATATAATGCAGAATGTATAAATTAATCATAAAAACACAACTATTATTTAGCAATTATTGAACACCTTCTTTGTGTTAGATATATAGCTAGAGAGAAGGTCTGGTTATTTTTCACGTTATTTCTTTAGTGTTTTTGTGTGTGGATTTCTTGCTAGTTCTTACTCTATTAAGGGCTAATAAAATTTATCAAAATTAAGAGTTTAAACACAGTCATTTCATGGAATAACTACATTTTCCGTAGTAAATAAATGTATCCATTTACTAATATATCACATACATAGTATTCACTAAAAAAATGAATATTAACAAATTATAGTAGATTATAAAAATAATTCTAATAAAAAATCATGGCCATCTGCTCCTTCTGTCCACAGATTCAGAGTCCCCCACTACAGATAACACTTTTCATCTTTTAGATATTTCCTTAGATATTTACACTAACAAAATCTTTTAAATTAAAAAATAAAACTTACACTGCTCCTTTTGACTTTCTATTACAGAACACTGAGATATTGCCTGTTACCTTTTGTATTAGTTCTCTATTACTTAGTAACAAATTATGCCAAAATATAGTGGCTTAACACAACATACATTTATTATTTCACTGTTCGGAAGGTCAGGAATCTGGGACCCATATCATTGGCTGGTTTTGTCTCAGAGTCTCTCATGAAGTGGCATTTGAACTGGGATTGTATCATTTGAAGCTTTGACTGGGGCTGGATGACCTGATTCTAAGAGGAGCTGTTGGTACATGAACCATTCCACGGGAGACTCTGAGTGTCCTCAAGCCATGGCAGCTGACTTCCCCAGGGCGTTCACATGGTGATGTTGGATTATAAAAGATACCATAATTTTATATCACCTGGTCTTGGCTGTGACTTATTATCTTTTCTATCATATTCTGTTCATTATCCAGATAAACTCCAGTGCAATGCCAGAGGAGACTACACAGGGGAGTCAATACAAGTAGTCAAGGACATCAGGTTTCCTCGTAGAAGCTAAATATCACATGCAGCAGCACTGTCTCTGAGCCTCCTGCCACCTTCCATTTCTCTTACTTCAGTCTAGCCAAGTGGTTGTATTACAATTTTATTTCAGGGAATGCCCAATTTATACCACTATTGCTACAAAAGTAAATGTTTTGAGACATCACATTTATAAGAATATCAAAATTAACTCTCTGTTCATTTTTTTTTCAGAGACAGGATCTTGCTCTGTCACTCAGGTTGGAGTGCAGTGGCATGGTCACAGCTCACTGTAACCTCGAATTTGAGGGCTCAAGTGATTCTCCCACTCTAGCCTCAAGAGTAGCTGGTATTATAGGCATATACCGTCATGCTTGGCTTAAGCTTGAATTTTAGATAAATAACAAATACATTTTTAGTTGAAGTATGTCCTAAATATTGCATGGAACATATATATAAAAAGACTGTTTGTTGTTTATTTGAAATTAAAATTTTACTGGGTGTCCTATATTTTATTTTCTATATCTGCCAATCCTAGTGCCTCAGAGTGCTTCCTTCCTTCCTTCCTTCCCTCCTTCCCTTCTTCCCTCCTCCCTCCCTTTCTCACTCTGTCTCTGTCTCTGTCTCTCTTACCTAGAAAGTCTTTTTCTTAGTCAGTTTTGGCTGCTATAATGGAAGACCATAGATTGCGTGGGTTGAGCAACAGAAATTTATTTCTTACAGTCCTGGAGGTTTAGAAGTCCAAGATCAAGGTGTAGGCAGATCCAGTGTCTGGTTGGGTATCTTCCCAGTTTGCTGATGCCTGTGTTGTCCTGTACCCTTCGGTGGTGTTGGGTGGGGTGGTGAGCAAGCTGAGCTCTTAGATCTCTATTATAAGGGCTCTACCCTCATGATCTCATTCCCTCCCCAAAGCTCCACCTGTTAGTGCCATTACATTGGTAGTTAGGATTTCAATGTATGAATTTTTGGATTGGGGGACCAGCTTACAAACACTCAGTCCATAACAATCTTGTCATTCAGTGTGGGGAAGTTAAATAAAGATAATTTCTGAAATATCTTTAACCTTTCATTTTTAATTCAGTGCCTCACCCACGTGTTCTCCTCTGGGGAGAGAAAGAGCTATCTCCTGGCTGCAGGGAGTGGAGATGAACCTCCCTGTATGGCCTGGGTTTTCTCACAATAAGTGGAAAGTTTTTAAATCAAGCATCACAAAAAAGCAAGTTATAACCATATTACCGTATAGTACCTGCTCTTGGAAGTTGCATAGCATTATTTCTACCACATTCTATTGGTTGAGGAAGTTCCAAAGGTCTATCCTGGTGTAAAGTTTAGGGGTAGAAAAATCTACTCCCTCTTAATGGAGATATGTTAACATTGAGTTGTAGGAAGAGCATATTGGATGGGCTATCACTATCTATCATCTATCTATCTATCTATCTATCTATCATCTATCTATCTAATCTATCTTTGTATGGTAATCCTTGAAAAATAAATTCTGATAAATATCGTCAAATGAAAACTGGATGAGATATAATTTGTACTTGCGGAGAGTGCAATGTAAATTTCTTAATCTACTCACCACTTTTAGTCACATTTTATACATCACTCTAAAAGTATTGCTGCTTTAAAATAGAAAAGACATCAAGGAAAAATAATAGTCTGTTAAGACTTGACTACTCAGAGGCAGTTTCTCTTGATTTAAAGTAGCTTTGTCTTGTCTTACAAGATGCCATCTCGATAGTATATAGTGTGATGGTAAGAGCATAGGTTTTAGAGCCATACACAGTGAGTTTCAGAGCTGAAATCATTACATTTACTAGCTTTTAAGCTTGGGCAGTTTATTTAATTCAGTTCTCTTCTTTGTGGAAAGGATAATAATAGCTAACTTATAAACAGATTGTATGGGTTAAATAAAAGAAGACATATTGAATACATAAAACAGAATTAGTCATTATGTTTCCCTCCTTCAATCAGAAACAGATCTTTGGAAGAACACTACTTTTTAAATCCATCCATACAATAAGTAAGTCTCTCCAAACTAAAATTCTTCTATCATACAGATCGCAAGTAGGTTATGCTTAAAAATCTCATTTGAAAGACATAAATATATATTTGCCTGCATTGTATTTATATAACTTGAGACATACAAATTTGGGAACAGCCCAGAAATAATACCCAGAACACTGGATTGTGGAACATTCACTCATTCATTAAAATATCTTCATTAACTACCCATTATATGCCTAGCATCAGGCTAGGGTCTGGGCACAAAATATTGAACAAAGTAGATAAGTCTTAATAAACAAACGTAACAAAACCATGTTTACTGCATATTTTGTTGTATTAAATGTTGTTTTTCCTGCCCTCCTTTTCAAAACTTTTAGGGTATTTTCTATAGACACCACTTCTTTTCATCGCTTTATTAATTCACGTGTTCATTCTACATGATGATCATCTAGGCCTTGTTTTACCTTTAGTTTATTTTAGAACTCTTGAAGTATTCAGAGAATGGCTGCCTCACTGGAAGCCACAGAAAGTTTTTGCAATACATAACAGCTGTCTGTTTAGCCTTTATTACATTTAAAACACATTGAGCTCTAAAGGATGTCTTGGATAAGTTTGAAGCAGAGAGACACTCTTTGCATCAAAACTCAAATACTGTTCTTCCTACTTATCTTTTTAGCTAGCTTCCTTCCTTTCTGAATCAAGAAACAAAGTATACAAGAGTTCTACAATAATGCCAGGTGAAGATTTAGTTAGCAGTTCTACCGCTGGTGTGCCAAAGTTATGATTTCTATTATATTTCTTAAATCTAGGTGCTTGGAGCAGTGAGAGAGAGTATTGATATCAGAGATTTCTTAGCTTTGATTGTACATTACTAAGTCAAAATTACTAAAATTAGACACAGTGTTCACATTTTATGTGCCTCCTCTGTATGCATTTTTTGCACTCCATCTCAGTCAACTTTTATCAATAATCTGTAATCATCAAATGAGCATGCAGTGCTCTTTTTAAAAGTAAATATTTCTAAAGGGACTACAGAGATACGTTGCTAGAAATCCTACCACTTAGAAGGACATCTTTTTCTGTTATAGTCACAGTATATGTACTCTATGACTTAGGTGTTTTGTAGAAGAGGGGATATATGTTTAGATTACATTTTAGGATGTGACAGTTGTCAGTGTACTGTCTACTGGCTTTTAAGTGCTGATAAATTTGATTTTATTTAGTCTTGTATTACTTCTTACTTAGTGTTTACTTTGGTAACATTTATTTTTATTGAGATAACAAAACAAGAGATAGGTACTACTCATATTCATGAGCTAATATTAAGTAAGTCAATAGCTACTCTATCAAGAAGATTTACTTTCCTCATCCACATAATTCCCATTTATAGGTATATTGGATCAAAGCAGTAGAACTGAAAATGATGGGATCAATTCAATTAAAATAAAACAGAGATTTGGTTGCATTAGTGTTTTTAAGTGGAGAAACATTAATATTTACTAATTTTTATCTTTTTGAGTGATTTTTAATTATCTGATAATTTTCTCTATTGGATTTTGGTGCAAATGTCCATGGCCACATTTTTGATGATAGGTTTGTGTTGCAGGAAATGAAGAAGGGGGAGGAGGTTAGAGTAGAACAAGGAGGAAGAAACAAAAAACAAAGACAAAACTCACGGGTTTTGAGCTCCATAGACCTGTGTCATTTGCCGAGTTATCTATTTATTTGCTATGTGATACTGGGTGGGTTATTTAACCTCTCTTTTGATTTTTTTAAATCTGTAAAACAAAGGTTGTTATGCGTAAAATGTAGAATAATATGCCTGGCATAGAGTAAGTGTTCAAATAAGCTTCGTAATTCTTTCTCGCATCACATCACTTTGTTAATTGCACACTGATGAAATTCAACACATATTGAAAGGCCAAACTATGGTACATTGAACTAACTGGTTTTGGCACAACTAGTTTTCATTAAGTTGATTGATAGATTTGAGGTACACATCAAAAATTCAGCATGTTTATTTTAAGACATTTATTGAGAATTAAGGCATTCAAAACAGCACAGGGAGGGGAGATCTCCTGAAGGTTAAATAAATGGATAAAACACAAAAAAATAAGGTCAACTAGAAAGTGACCACAGGGGAACAAATAGGCATAATGTAAATCAGGATCAATTAAGTGCTATTTGAAAGATGCACAACTTTATGGGGGTTCCCTGAAAAGAGAGAATATGTTAAATCTGGTGGGAATAAATTTCAAGTTGCGTTTGATTCAGGTATTAATGATTTAAACTCCTGGAAGTAGCAGTATCCAAGGCAGCGAAGACAGCATGAACAATATCCAGCAGCACATAACTATGGGAAACGTTTATGCAGCAGTGGATAGTTTTATGGGAAATTTTTGAAACATCAGCTTGCAAGCAAGTGTTCCATTCTCTTTGCTTACGTTGAATTTCAGCATTTGAAACTGAACTGTAATCTATAGTGAGATAGTGAGGATTTCTGAGTGGGGGAGAATGAACACCTCTTGAAGGCAAAAAACTACAACTGTTTCATCTTTGAGTCTGTTAATAAATTACATTTCAGAATTTTGCATTAATTTACTTAAGATTGTAAACTACTTGAAAATAGGGACTATTTTGTTCCCTTGTTCGTCTCACTGTTATCAAAATATCTAATGGGTTTTAAGTATCTCATATGTTCCAGGCAATGTTCTAAGACCTTATAGATGTAAACCTCATCACAACCCTGTGAGATGGGGACTGCTACTTTTTCCATTGTAAAGATCAGAAGAAAACAGAGGCAAAGAGTGGCTTAGGATCTTTCTGTACATCATATAACTGTTAAATGTTGAGGCTTTAATTTAAGCCTGTGTGGTTCAGCTTGTTTTTAATGCCCCAAAATTGGCCTTTCAATGAATTGCATTTACAATAGCATTAAAAAAACCTTAGAAATGAGCTTAACAAAGAAGGTGAAAAACTTGTACAGTGAAAACAAAAACACATTGCAGAAATACATTTAATATTTACCATTATATTCTTACTTCTTTACAATGTTCAGTATAGTAACATGCTGTACAGATTTGTAGCCTAAGAGCAATACCCCATAACAACATAGCCTAGGTGTGAAGTAGGCTATACCATTGTGAATACACACATCTGGGGTCCCCAGCCCCTGAGCCCCTGGCCTGTTAGGATCCAGACCACACAGAAGGAGGTGAGTGGTGGGCGATCCAGCATTACTGCCAGAGCTGCGTTTCATGTCAGACCAGGGGAGGCATTAGGTTCTCATAGGAGCACAAACCCTATTATCAACTGCATATGTGAGGGATCTAGGTTGTGCCCCACTTATGAGAATGTAACTAATGCCTCATGATCTGAGGTGGAGCAGTTTCATCCTGAAACCATCTCCCACAATCCCCAATCCATAGAAAAAATTGTCTTGCATGAAACCGGACCCTAGTGCCAAAAATGCTGGGGACCCCTGCACTGAAGGATGTTCACCCAATGATGGAAACTCTTGACCAGCCATTTTTCAGAATATATCCTTGTTGTTAAGCAAGGCATGACTGTACAGACACGTTCACGCACACACACACACACACACACAAACATACACACACACACACACACACACACACAATGGAATATTATTCAGCCTCAAAAAAAAAGGAAATTCTGGCATATGCTATAACATGGATTAAGCTTGAGGAAATTAACCTGAAATGAAAAGACAAACACTGTATGATTCCACTTATACTAAGCAATTAGAATAATTAAAATCATAGAAACAGAAACAGTGGTTGCCAGGGCCTGAGAGGAGGGAGGCATGGGGAATTACTGTTTAATGAGGATAGTTTCAGTTTTACAAGATGAAAAGAGTTATGGAGATGAATGGTGGTGTTGGTTGCATATTATGAATGTATTTAATACCACCGAACTGTACCCTGATATGTATTTTACCACAATTTAAATATATTTTAAAACTGGGAGTGAACCCAAAAGACAAAGTAGTAAGCAATCCAGAATATGGTTTTTTTTAATTATTGGGGTATATTAATAAAATGAGTATAGGTTTGTTATTATTAATCTTGTTTCTGTTTGATGTTAAGAGAAGAGGAAGAAGTAATGGGAGAAAATACTTTCCATATGTATCAGTGATTCTTAATTCCTCCTTGCATTCAGTGCCAACTACTGTGTTGCTTGCAAACTGACTAAAACCAGTTCTGAAAAGTAACACGTGAGAATACATAAGTAGAGCACAGTGTGATTGCTTAGGATTCAGCAGTGTATTTGATAGATTTGACAAATTAATGAATAATAAGAGGTTATAATAAGGTGGGAAAAAGAAGAAACACCTCACTAGCATTATTTTAATGCTGTAACTGTAGATGTACACATTTCACTAAAGAGATTCAGAATCATGTTGTATATTACTTAAAGGTCTGTAAAGAGTTTTGTTTTTCCAGACCAGAAGTTTATGAAAATGATTCACACAGGGATTAAGCTGTAGCTTGAGTAATTGGATCCAATCAAGGAATAGAACTGTTTAGTGGTTAAGAACTTAGATCATGTTTGATAATTAGATAATGTGAGTTTCATTCTAGGGATGTGAATTGTGAGACTACCCCACTTAAAGGGCATAATGATTTAGCAAAACTGGAATAAGAGCCTATTTGTCTCTTACTCTGGTAAGAATAGTAGTCTCAACTGAGCATGATGATGTGTCTGTAGTCTCAGCTACTTGGGAGGCTGAGGCAGGAGAATCACTTGGTCCCAGGAGTTGGAGGCTGCATGAGCTAAGACCTTGCCACTGTACTCCAGCCGAAGTGGCAGAATAAGACCTTATCTCTAAAAAAAGTTTAAAAAGGAAAGAAAAATTGCCTTGAATATCTGCAACAACCAATACATCTAACCTAAATCCCTGTTGACATGCAGCCTCAGCTAGTTGAGAAGGAAACTCCAAAATTGTTAGAGTAAAAAACCCCAAACTGCATTGGATAATAAATCTGAATTATCAGGATTGGAATTGCTGAAAAACACATAATTGTGTCTTTTGTGAATGAGTATGCTTAATCTTGGGCAGATTTAAAATTAAATTTTAAATGATGAGATAAGTCTGTATTTGTAGTTTTGTGTCATATTTGGAAATAATCTGTGCGTATTTAGTATTTTGAGTATTTGTAACATTAAAGAGGATTTGGCATTTTAGAAGTATAATTTGGCAATTTAAAGTTTTTGGCAGATTAGACTTGTAATTTTAATTTAAAATTTGTCACTAATTTTGATTTTTATAGCAAGCTTTTCTTAAATTTGTGAAAAATTATTAGTATTTTAAAGAGATATTAAGATTATGTTTAATTTTTAACTTATAAGAACCACATAAGCACTTATTAGACAATCAATGTACTTAAAAAATAAGATCCATATACTAAATTTAAGTGTAGATTAAAATGTTTAAAAATTTTAAATAAGCAAAACTTATCTGAAAAGTAATTATTGACATGCTGGATTTATAAATATAATAACACAATATATTTAAATTAAAAGTATAGGGAAGACCTAGGTTTAAAACGTTTTTAATTAATAAAATAATAATATGGATACTGAATAGCATTTATTTTGCATGAAAGCTACAAAAACACCAGAAATCCCACATTGATACTTTTCTTGACTCAAATTACAGGAGGAGGTATGGGGTAAAAGAACAACTGTGGACATATAATTTTAGTTGTTTCAAAGGGTTATTACTTATTCAAATATGTTATTTATGTGATCAAAATAAGTATGTATCATTTTTGTTTTTTTGTTTGTTTTGAGGCAGGGTGTCACTCTGTCACCCAGGCTGCAGTGCAGTGGCCTGATCTCGGCCCATTGCAACGTCTGCCTCCTGGGCTCAAGCAATCCTCCTACCTCAGTCTCCTAGCAGTTGAAACTACAGGAGCCCACCATCACACCAGACTTTATTTATGTATTTTTCATACATACAGGGTTTCACCATGTTGCCTAGCCTGGTCTTGAACTCCTGAGCTCGAGAGATCCACCAGCCTCAGCCTCCCAAAGTGTTGGAATTAAAGGAAATTTATATATGTATATCTTTTTTTTTTTTTTTGGAGACAGAGTCTCCCTCTGTCAGGCTGGAGCTCAGTGACTCGATCTCGGCTCACTGCAACCTCCGCCTCCCACGTTCAAGTGATTCTCTTGCCTTAGCCTACTGAGTAGCTGGGACTACAGGTGCCCGCCACCATGCCTGGTGAATTTTTATATTTTTAGTAGAGACAGGGTTTCACTATGTTGGCCAGGCTGGTCTTGAACTCCTGACCTCAGGTGATCCGCCTGCCTCAGCCTCCCAAAGTGCTGGGATTACAGGCATGAGCCACTGTGCCTGGCTGGAAATATATCTTTTTAATGAAGAGCTTTTCTTACCTGCTTCTAAGAAGTAATAAGCCAAATTTCATATACATTTTAAAATTGTTTTTTGATTTCTCAATGTGTTTTTGTTCCATTCACAGAAACTCTTTTCAATGTTTAATTGGATAAATTAATTGAGCTTGCACTCAGAAAGTGTACCTCGGAATAAACAATTTTTTAACAGTAGTTACTGAATTCTACTGAGGTTCTATTTTTCTTGAAATTTTTATGCATCTCTTTTTTCTCCAAACACCCATCAATTAGTATTATGAATACATATTCAGTGAAGAGAATTTGAAGGTAATTCAACAAATATGAAACATTGTGTTAAGAAGGGACATCTGTGGAAGCTCCTGCAGATAATGCCCCAGATCTCTAGCTCACAACTAGTAATGAAGATATGTTTGAAAACAAAAGCTCTCCATCCATAAATTGTTCTGATATTTAAACATTGATTCTTAGACATTTTGTTAAATTATCCAGTGCAATTTTCAAACAGACTGTGATGGTTAATATTGAGTGTCAACTTGATTGGACTGAGGGATACAAAGTATGAATCCTGGGTATGACTGTGGGGGTGCTGGCAAAAGAGATTAACATTTGGGTCAGTGGGCTGGGGAAGGCAAATCCACCCTTAATCTGGTGGGCACAATCTAATCAGTTTCCAGCAAATATAAAGCAGGCAGAAAAACTTGAAAAGGAGAGATGGGCCTAGACCTGCATCTTTCTCCCATGCTGGGTGCTTCCTGCCCTAGAACATTCCACTTGGACTGGCTCTCCTTGCTCCTCAGCTTGCAGACAGCCGATTGTGAGACCTTGTGATTATCTAAGTCAATACTTAATAAACTCCCCTTTATTGTTGCTTGTTGCTTGTTAAAAAAGCCCATCATAGGGATACTGTTCTGCACACACAGAAAATGTCAAATCCCAGTTCCGAAGGCAACTCCTCATTGATCTTAATTATCTCTGTGGTTTTGACTGCTAAAGTGCTGAAGGATGATCTTGCTATTGCATATATTTCCTTGAGGAAATAACAAGTTTTATTTTTCAAAGAATAACATTTATTGAGATGTAATTCATATGGCATACAATTCACCCATTTTAAGATTACAATTCAATGGTTTTTTAATATATTCACATATTGTCTAACAATCACCACAATCAAATTTAGGACTTTTATAATCACCCAAAAATGAAATCCAGCATCTGTTAGCAATCGCTCACCATGTTTTAAGTTCTCTGCCTCTATCAGTATCACTAAGCAACCATGAATCTACTTCCTGTCTAGGGACATTTTCCTATTCTAGATATTTCATGTAAATACAATCATACAAAATGTGCACCTTTATGACTGACTGCTTTCAACTAGCATAATGTTTTTAAGGTTCATCCACACTGTAGAATGTATCAGGACTTCATTCCTTTATTTACTTGTTTGCGGTTATTTTCTTGTTGACTTGAGCAGTTTTAAAATTGATTTTTAAAGATTAAGATATGATTACACACACAAAAACATGCACAGATCTTAAGTGGATAATTTAGTGAATTTTGGCAAAGTATATACCCATTGTAACCAACACAGAGATTGAAATACAGAGCATTGTTATCACCTTAAAATACCCCCAGGTGTCCCTTTTCATTCTTTGTCTTGCTCCACAAAAAGCAAATATTATTCTAATTTAAATTTCATAGATTTGTTTTGGTCACTGTTGAACTTTATAAAAATAAAATCATACAGTGCATACTCTTTTCATCTGAATTCTTTTCCTAAATGTAGTATTTTTGAGATTCATTTATGTGGTTGGATGTATCACAAGTTTGTTTCTCTTTCTTGCTGACTGGTATTCCATTGTACAGATAATACCACAATTTGTTTCTTCCTATATTGATGGACACTTGGTTTCTGTTTTTCTCCCAGATTTATGAACAAATAATTGACAAATAAAAAATGTACATATTTATGGAGAACAGTGTGATGTTTTAACATGTATCTATTGTAAAATAAATCTACTTAGCAGATCCATCATATATACTTTTTGTGGTGAGAATGTTTAAGATTTAATCTCTTTTTCAAGTATACAATACATTATTATTAACCACAGTCACAATGCTGGGCAATACATCTTCAGAATTTATTCATTCTAACTGAGACTTTGTGCACTTTAACCAACATCTCCTCAAGACTTCTCTGCTACACTTTCCACCCATCTCAGCCCTAGGCAACACCATTCTATTCTTTATGAATTAAATTTTCTTATATTCCAAATACAAGTAACAATATATGGTATTTGACTTATCTCACTTAACATAATGTCTTTCAGGTTCTCCATGTTGTCCCAAGACAAGATTTTTGCCTTATTTTTAAGGCTGAATAGGATTCAGTTGTGTGTGTCTGTCTATCTATCTATCAATCTTCTATCTATACCACATTTTCTTTATTCAGTTTTCTATTGATAGACATGTAGGTTGATTTCATATTTTGGATATTGTGAATAATACTGCAATGGATGTGAAAGTACAGATACCACTTTGACATATGTAGGGATTATGTTTTTTTGAATATATACCCAAAAGTGGGATTACTGGAGCATACGGTAGTTCTGTTTTTAATTTATTTGAGGAATCTTCATGCTGTTGTCCATAAAAGCACCACTCATTTACATCCCCATCAACTTTATACAAGGGTTCTCTTGTTTTCTATATCCTTGTGAATGTTTGTTTTATTTGTCTTTTTGATAGTAGCCATTCTAACAGGTATGAGATAATATTTCATTATGGTTTACACTTACATTTCTCTGATGGCAAGTAACACTGAACACGTTTTCTTATACCTGTTTGCCATTTGTGTGTCTTCCTTTGAGAAAGATCAATTCAGGTCTTTTGCCCAATTTTTAATCAGAATATTTGTTTTCTTGCTACTGAATTAAATTCTTTATATATTTTAAATATTAACTTCTTATTGTATGCATGGTTTTTGGAGTTTTGTGTCTTCATTTTCATTCTTCTCATAGTATTTTATAATCTATCTTGTGATACCTTCTCTGACTCATTGGTTTTAGGAGTGTCTTAATTTTGACATATTCATAAATTTTAATTTTTTATTATTCCTTCCTAATTTTATTTAATTACAGTCAGAAGTCATACTCTGTATGTTTTCAACTCTAATTTTTTTCTCTTGTGTTTGAGTGGAGTGTTCCATATGTGTTAGTTAGGTCTAGTTGGTTTATAAAATGGTTTTAAATTTTTTATTTCATTGTATTGTACACATAGTTGTTCTATCTTTTATTACAATTTGGTATGGTAGTCTCTGATTTTTACTATGAGTTTTCTATTTGCCTTTCAATGTTGTCAGTTTTTTTCTTCATGTGCTTTAGGGCTCTGTTAAGTAGATATATTTTTATAATTATTATAACTTCCTGATGAACTGTTACATGAATGTTAATATGTCATCCATTATCTCTAGTAACTTTCTTCAGTCTATTTTATATTACATTAGTTAGTTCAGCCACACTAGTTTTCTTATGGTTGCTCTTTGCATGATATACATTTTCATCCCTTCACTTTTAACCTATTTTTATGTTTGAATCTGAAGTATGTCCCCTGTGGACCATATATAGGTGAATTTTTAAAAATCAAATTTGATAATCCCTGTCATTTAACTTTTCTAATCTAGTTACATTTAATACTATTATTGATATAGTTGGATTTACATCTGCTATTTTACTCTTGTTTTCAATATGTCTCATGTCTTTGTGATTCTTCTTTTATTCCTTTAGTGCTTTCTTTATCATCAACTGAATATTTTCTATTGTGTAACATTTTAATTTCTTTAAAATGTTTCCCAATATTTCTTTAGTGTTACAGTTAATGTGACAGTATAATGTTAGCAGTTCTATGCTTTATGAGTTTAGATGCTTTAGAATGTACTATATACTTCTTTCTTATTAGAGTCTACTTCTGATTTATACTACTTCCAGTGAGACACAGAAACTCATTCCTGTATTGCTGTATTCTCGTTCCCATTTTTGTTCTATTATTGCTGTGTATTTTACATATATACATGTTAACAACCCAACAGTCTATTGCTATAATTATTACTTTAGATAATTTAATTTTTAAAGAAAGTAGTAGGAAAAAAAGAGTAAGTATATATTTCTAGAGATCCTTATTTTAACCTTTTTATTTATTGCTTCTGGTTCCTTTATTTGTTCCTGTGCATTAAAGTTATCTCACAGCATTTCTTACCACTTTGCTCTCTCCTATCACCTTTTAGTTTTTGTTATCAAGTATATTCTATATTTCTGTATGCTTTAATCCCAACAAGCAGTTATGAGTAAATATATTGTTTATAAAATTACTTTTAAAGTAACTTGAGAAGAAAAATGAAGAAATATGAACATACATTGTATTTAAAAATTGCATAATAACTTTTTACCTATGTCTGTGTTTGCACATGTATTCCAATTCCTGTCTGTGCCACTTGCTTTCGGCCTTAAAAACTTTCTTTAGTATTTATTGTAAGGCAAGTTTGTTATAAATGAATTATCTTGGTTTTTGTTTATTTTGGAAAGCCCTTAAGTTGCCTTCATCTTGAAACATGCCTTACTGAATACAAGATTCTTGATTAACTTTTTAAAAATTTATTTCAACCCTTTGAACATGCCATCCCACTGCCATCTGCCCGCCAGTGTTTCTGATGAGAAATTAGCTGTTAACTCTATTGAAGTTCCCTTGTATATTAAAAGTACTTTTCTCTTGCTGCTTTCAAGATTTTCTTTTTATCTTTGGCTTTCTATGTTTTTAATATGATGTGCCTTCTGTGAATCTTTTTGTATTTACCTTTTCGATTACTCTCTTTGCTGCTGTGGTTTGCTTATTTATTCAGAGACTTGGCTGGCCTATTTTACTGAAGTTCATTTTTCCCACAGTGAAGCCTCTGATGTCGCTTCTTAGAGGAGAAAGCCTTGCACATGGAAACAGTCACATTGGAATTATGGTTCTTTGGCAGGGCTCTCTTTGACTGTCTCCTTCCCTGATCACTGTTAAACTAGCTGCCTCTCTTAGTATCATACTCAGCATTAGGCTTTCCTAATTGCTATTGGACTGTGGTGTTGTTTTCAGCAATGCCATGGAACATAAATTTCTTTACATTCTGATCCAATTAAATTCAAGTTCCTTTGCTGGTCTAGTTTTTAAAGCCAGTATCTGAGGCTTGTTATGACTCAAGAAGACACTTCTTAGCTGTCTGTGTGCCTGCTTCTCTCTGGTAAACTAGCTGCCCTATGGTTTAGGAAGAACTAACAGCATTTTCATAATTGCTTAACACCAGAATCTACATTGCTTTTCTGAACACTCTTAGGCTTAAAATTTTCTACACACTGTTTCAAATAAAGTCAGTTTCTTTGGGGAGAACTTCAGTGTTCTCTCTTATTATGGCCTGCCTCTTTCTCCAGGCTAAATGTCTGAATCACTACTACAGAACTGAGGGTGATGATAGTATCCTACTTTTCCCAGAATGACAACACTGCATTATGAGCAGCACCCTGAAAAAGGCGGTAACAAGTTTTTCTTGGCTGTCTCTCCTGGCATTGAACCTCTGCCCTACTAGCAGCTAAGGTAAGTGTAATCGAGGCCCTTGTATTCTCTGTGTGCCACACATGGAGTACAGACTTACCCTCTGAGAACTGACTGGGTAGAGAAGGGAAATGCTCAATTCCTTGTTGGCACTTGTCTGGAATTGAACATCAGTAACACAAGACTGGGGATTATGAAAAATACTGATAGCCTGATTACTGGAGCACCATCTTCTTAGCCACAATTTCCTGGAGCAGAGTGTCCATCACACTGGAGCAGGAGAATGAAGAAACCAGTAATGGCTCAAGTGCAATAAACTCTCACTGTTCTGAGCTTTAGCAGATTTTCTTGAACACATGTTTCTTAATTGTTATATGCCTTTGGTAAAATTTTCAGAGACCTTTGATGTTTTTGTCTGTTTGCTTGTTTTTTGAGAGAGTCTTGCTCTGTCGCCAGGCTGGAGTGCAGTGGCGCGATCTCTGCTCACTGCAACCTCTGCCTCCAGGGTTCAAGCAATTCTCCTGCCTCAGCCTCCCAAGAAGGTGAGACTACAAGCACCTGCCACCACACTCAGCTAATTTTTAATATTTTTTAGTAGAGATGGAGTTTCACCATGTTAGCCAGGATGGTCTCGATTTCCTGACCTCGCGATCTGCCCACCTACGCCTCCCAAAGTGTTGGAATTACAGGTGTGAGCCACTGCGACCAGCCGGTTATTTTTTTAAATATGTAATTTCCACTAATTATGGTTGTTTCCCTGGATAACTGGTCCACTGAGTGCTTCATACAACCATTAAGAAAGTGAACAATAATAGTGATTTTAAATTTCCCTGAAGAATCAATGCTAAAGCAGAGCCACAAAAAATAGAAAGATCAAAAAGTTCTTTCTTTAGTACCGATGCTTCTATAATTTTAGCATGTGCCAAAAAAGCCTATCTGTTTTGGCTCTATCTGTGACCCTTCCAGAGTAACCAGGTTTGTCTCTCATCAATACTGGAGAACAAAGTTGCTACATTAACAGACACAGAGAGTATTTAATCAACTAAATAGTCTAACAGAGCATAATACTGATAAATCTCAGGACATATCCAAATTTTCTTTTTGAATGGAAGTATTCATTAATTTTACAACCTAATCAGAGTGTTGGGGTTGGGAAGTTTGGGTTAAATATTGGGGGAGATGAAGAGAAGCAGGTCATCATAACTAATTAGAAAGAAAGGAGAAGGAGTTACAGTATGTCCAAGAAAACGTGAACTTGAGGAATTGCAAGAAACTTTATGTGGCTGAGGCATAACATAGAAGGTAAAATCTGGCAAGATATTTGATTTTATACTTAGAAAGGACTAGAGTAAAAGGCCGTTTATGTCAGGCTCAGCAGTTCTGATTAAACAGGAAAGTGGCATTGTACCTCAGTTACTAGAAGAGTTAGATTGGAGTACATTTTTAAAAACCTTTCTTTTGCGGGCCACCCTTCAGTTTCATTTGAATTGAACTTTCTCAATTCTTTAAGAAACGTTCTTAGTTAGAACTTGAATGAAGTAGAATACGGTGTTTCTCAGAGTGATGAAGAGTTTATAAAGTAGAGCTAGTGGGCACAAATGGATTGCAAGGCATCTTTTATTTCCCTGTAATCATAAAAACAGAAAATTATTACCAAACCATGAAGGACTCTGCATCTAAATCATAGATGGAACTGAATAACTGGAACCTATCAGAGAAATGACATTGTCAAAACAGCTACAGCTCTATTATGCTGTCCACTTTAGCTAGGTCATACACTCAATTGGATTAGTCGCAGTGCTGGGCTAGCTGAGTTAAAATTGGATCGAACCAAAACAGATTCATAGGGCTTCGGGTCTTTGGATATGACAGAAAACCACCTTGGGGACATCATAATATCCACAGTTTATATTCCTTTGGACTGTTTACTATGAGACTAAAGGGAATTCAGAAAATTGCTTATTCATGTTTAATTTCGTGAATTATTCCCTTAGCCCTTAACTCTCTTAGTTGCATTTACATAATTACAATATAGTTATTTCTAATTATTTTAAGAAAATGGAAGATGTTTTCCCCTGTGTCCTGGCCAAACATAGGATTGTGACTCAGTAAATATATTTTGACTTGTTTTGGAATGAAGGATGTAAGTGCATCAGAGTCCCTCTTTGTGTGTGTGTGTGTGACAGAGTTTCGATCTTGTTGCGCAGACTGGAGTGCAATGGTGCTCGATCTTGGCTCACTGCAGCCTCAGTCTCCCAGGTTCAAGTGACTCTCCTGCCTCTGTGTCCGGGGTAATTGAGATTACAGGCATGAACTACCATGCCTGGCTAATTTTGTATTTTTAGTAGAGATGGCGTTTCTCCATGTTGGTCAGGCTGGTCTTGAACTCCTGACCTCGAGTGATATGCTCGCCTCAGCCTCCCAAAGTGCTGGGATTACAGGTATGAGCCACTGCACCCGACCGTCTTTTTTTTTTTTTAAATTGAGACAGAGTCTCACTCTGTCGACGAGGCTGGAGTGCAGTGGTTCAATCTCGGCTCACTGCAACTTCTGCCTCCTGGGTTCAAGCAATTCTCCCACCTCAGCCTCCTGAGCAGCTGAGATTACAGGTGCGTGCCACCAAGTCTGGCTATTTTTTTTTAAATTACTTATTTTTAATAGAGATGGGATTTTGCCATGTTGGCCAGACTGGCCTGGAACTCCTGACCTCAGGTGATCCACCTGCCTCAGCCTCCCAAAGTGCTGGGATTAAAGGTATGAGTCACCATGTCAGGTTGCATCAGAGTTCTTCTTAGGATCTTTTAAACAATGAAGCTTAGCACAGGTTTTGTCACATAATAAACCTCAACAAAGCGTATTTTAAACTGCATTGAAAGTAGAGGTCGGACGTGGTGGCTCACTTTTGTAATCTCAGCACTTTGGGAGGCCGAGGCGGGTGGATCACCTGATGTCAGGAGTTCGAGACCAGCCTGGCCAGCATGGTGAAACTCCATCTCTACTAAAAATGCAAAAATTAGCCAGGTGCAGTGGCAGGTGCCTATAGTCTCAGCTACTCGGTAGGTTGAAGTAGGAGAATTGCTTGACCTGGGAGGCAGAAGTTGCATTGAGCCGAAATAGCACCACTGCACTCCAGCCTGGGCAACAGAGTGAGACTTCCTCTTAAAAACAAACAAACAAACAAAAAAAGTCTCTATTCTGTAGCTAACATGTTTTATGAAGAATGCAATCTTAAAGAATACAGAATTTCCCAATTCCTTCTCTCTTCTTCTTCTTAGGGTAAGTAATTCATCTCCTCTTCTAAGGGTAGTGTCCTTAATCCCACACTGCTCATGGGTAAATTTATGCTTCTTAATAATTGGAAAGCTGAATTGATTATTTTTTAAATAATTGGGAAATAAATATAGGAAGCTCTGGAATTTCTTTTCACAAGAAGTTTATCTGAGGATTAGTGTGGCTATACTTAGAGAATATTAGATTAAATGGCTCTTCTATTTGGGAAGAAAGCAATTTCTATGGGTTTTTTTTTTTTAGACTTATGAAGATTTTAAAGCTTTAAAAATGTGTCTTTTATTAAAAATAGTTTGGGAGCATTTGTAAAGTATGGAAAGGTACAAAGAACAAAATTAAATTACTTATATTCTCATTATTCAATTCTAACTTCTGTGAAGCTGAAGTACTTCTTAACAATCTTTCCTCTATATGATTTTTTAAAAATTAGATCATACAGTTTTTCTTTTAACATTGTTATTTGTACCTTTTCCTATTATTAAATAATCTTTAAAATACTTTTGTTCTCAATGTGTTAGGCACTTAGACTATTTCTAATTTTCTACTTGAATAGTGGCACAGAAATAATGTTTATGTATCCATATTTGTTTGCCCTCATCATTTTCTATAACATTATTAGAAAGTAATTAATCACAAGATCTGAAGTAAACTAAGGGTGCCAAATAATCAGCACTCAAATTACCATATATTGTTAGTTTATTATGACCTTTTTAATTCTACTGAGCCTGGTCAAAACTTCAAAATACTTCATTTTTCATATATGTCATACATATATTTCATATATGTATATATAATATATTGATTTATTATAAATATATATGTATTTTATATATATATATATGTATATTTGTGTTTAAGGTATTCCTTTCATTTGAACCTTTTCACCTAAAAATGTATCTCTGGGTTTAACCAGTTCAATCTACTTTTGAATTCTTGACTTCTAAAATTACTATACAGGTAGCTTACCTTTTTAGTATGATTTTTGTACTCTCTTTATTTTTTTAATTCAACCTCCTTAACACCTCCAGATTTTCTCCACTCTGTGAAATGTCTTGCTATACTTCCAGACTAGCCATTTTTCTTTTTTCATATCCTTTCTTGCTCATGAGCTTTGATAGAGGAAGAAAAATATATTTTGTTTTCTGTTCCTTTAGGTTCTAAGCTGATGCTCTGTAACAAAAGAAAGATTAACAAAGGAAATAATACGAATATATTTAATATGTTTAACATGACATGAGAGCCTTCTTAAGAAAACAAAGATCCCAGGAAATAGTTAAATGAGCATTTTTATATGAAGACTGAAGAACAGCAAGTTATAGAAAAATATGATAGGAGAAAAGGGTATGAGGTAAGGGTAGTAAACTGGGGGAAATCTTAGCAAAACCTGTTAGTTCAGTTTTATTGGCTCCCCTCTGCCTTTGGAGATAGAAATGCTCTTTTCCTCTGGGTAAGAAGAGCAGCTCTCACACGAGGGTCTGATGAACTAATTTAAGAGAGTTCAGAGAGGACTTCCTACGCCTGACCTTTCTCAAATTTATTTAACTCAAAATATTCAATATGTCAAAGTGCCGTGTTTTGGGTTTGCATGTCCCAAATCCTGTCACTTTCAATATATCTCCTTGCTGATAAAATTAAATGTTAATTATTAATTTCAGCAATTAAGGGTTTTTTTTTCTCCATCGCACACTCCACCCTATGTAGTCTTGTGTCTTTAATGTCATATCACTCATATGACACTGCAACAAAATCAGGCTACTTGCTCATAATGGCCCTTCCTTGTGTAACATCTATGGCCTTCCCATGACTACCTGCCACAGCGTTCTTATTCAAGTTCTATCTTCTACCTAATGGCATTTTACATTCACTACCCATATATTGCTCATTTAAAATGCCATAGCATTTTTATCTTAATAATGGCAACTATTATATTATTATATTGTATTTATAGATAGTTACAGATTTTTCTTAAACTTCTGTCAGACAGAGGATACCCTGAAGCAAAGGTGTCCTTAAATCCTTAGAACCCCTTCACTCTTAGTGACTTGCATAGGACTGAAACACATTCACTGAATAAACTCAGTCAATAGAGATCAGTGATTTTTAAAAATATAAAATAGCATTTTTTAGGAAACTTTTCCAATGTCAGATTTTTGAAGCTAATATAATCAAGTTTTCAGCTCTTTGAATTTTTAGTGATTAAAGAGGATACATATTGCTAATGATAAAGAAAGTAGGTTTTAAAATTATAATTTTCTAGGAAAATTGAACAAAGAGAGAAATGCCAGTCAATTACAGTGAAATGTTTTTGGCAATGACGGCTTAGCTTTCTTTTTCTACCACAAGATAGAAACCACTTTCTATTCAAGAAAATGTTTAATTATCTTTGCCTAGCTGGAGAAAGAGAAAAGTCTAACTAGTAAGAAATCCAGTGACATATCAAGTTTGGATTTCATATCAGGGTAGATATTGTACGTTTATTTTCTACAGTTTGCATTAAAGTCACTGCTTTGGTTTCAGTGTTTAATTTCCTGGATTTTATTTGTCAGTGTCTCAACTTCATCAACATTGGCGTGTAGTGCTAAAATAACGTATATTTAATAGCATCTATTAAAGGAAATCAATGATTAGTTACAATTCATGTTTGATAGTATTGCACATATTTATTACCAGCATTTTCATGGAGATCAGTACTGTAACTAAAACAGAACTTTTGATGATAATGTTATCAGTATAAATTGGAGAATGCTAGTATAACTAGGCTTACTGGAGTATGATAGGAAGTAATGACATTTCTGTAGTAATCAAATGTGCAACTTCAGGAAATTAAGAAAATATGTGTTTCCACAGAAAAAATGGAGGAAGACCCTTTGAGTTTACCATATATTATGAAAAGCTTGAAAGCAGAGGTCCCTTATGAAAGACCTTTGTCTGTACATCAAAATGCAGTTGTTGTCATTTGCAATGTTTTATGTGCTTCAAACTATACTGCAAAGATCAGTGCATTCTTTTAATGCTATCATATTAGCTCATGTACTCTTATAATCTTCCATTAAAAGTTCTCCAGTAGCCTTAGTTGTTCATTTAGTCCGTGCCATACTCTAATGTTCATATGTTGTATATATGTAGGATAATTAGATCAGCTTTCTGAGGTTCTTTTTAGTCTTTTCAAAGAGTTGAGAATTCAATAGATTTGCTTCATGCTGTTATTTATGGGGAAAATGACTTGTATTTGATGATAGTTTATTTTTTTTTCATCAATGGCTTCTGTTTCTGGCACTTTGCTTTTAAAAAGTGCCATGCCTGCTGTTGTACATAATAAATTCATCACAGCACGATCCAGCGCCAAGTCAACGTGGGAAAAAATAGCCTCGGCTCTGTGTCTGGGCTATGCATTCTGGAAACAATGGACTTATGAATCTTAAACCTAAAGTCTCATTATAGGACTGGTGAATGCCATATGGCCTAAAAGCCTAAGAAAAATGAATAGAGAAGTACATCTGGCTCTTTTGGCATCTACCACCACATTCTGGTTTGAGTGACTGGATTTGTGAAACGGTCTTCGGGAGTGAGAGATTGATCTGGTGTTTCAAGCCAGGTTAATAAGCTGTCATTTTAGTTTCAAATGATGTTTGCTATCAGCAAGAAGGATTGTTTCTGTTTAGTTCAACCATCACATGGTTAGTGCTTATTAGGTATGACAGTGACATATAGGTGCTGTGGAATGTGCTTCCCTGCCCTGTTAAAGCCTGCAGGCTAGTAGGCAAAACTGTTATATAAATGAGTAAGTACAATACCATGTGATAAATGCTATCTATGAGGTAAATAGACCATACAAGCTGGAAGAAGTGTATATTTGAAAACCAAACCCTCACCTAGGTTGAACCCATCAGCTGTTTCTGTGGTGGGGTGAGAAATGGGGCTCTGTGCTGCTAACCAGAGCCTCTCAAACTCATCCAGGGCACCCAGGGCCTCTTTCTAGGAAACATGTTTCAAAAGTGTAGTTGTACCTACTCCAGAAGTTTCCCTACCTTTCCAAAACAAAATGTACCTTGTTAAAAAGGTTACAGTTATGTGACAAGCATATACTTCATTTTTACCTTGACATCTAAGTGGTTAAACAATTCATCTTGATGACTCACTAGGATTAATGCACAGAAAAGAATTCTGTCTGATAGGTAAGAGACATTAGGTATTATATCACTTTTTGTGTGTGGTCTTTAATTTGTCTGTCAAACTCTCATTTAAACTTCAAACAACTACTACTCAGGTGTCAAGTTTTTTTTTTTTTTATTTTTTTAAGTTTTCCTTAACCCTTGCTTTAAATAAGAGAAATACATGTCTAACTCTATTTCTTCTATCTTGACATGTATCACAGTATATCCAGGCTTTATAATTTATTTGCTGTGTGATTATGGACAAGTGATTTTCTCTTTCCACATTTCCTTCTTTGTTAAACAGAAATAATGATCTTTAATTTGAACTTTCTCTGAAGGTTGATAAAGTGTCAGGCACAGTATCTGGTACACAGTATGTGATACACAGTGATTTATGATCATTGTTGTAACTGACTTCTCTATGAGACTATGCACTTCTTGATGTCAGAGATGGCTCCCTGTATATAATCATATCTCTATACATCTTGGCTTTATCTAATTGTGTCCCAGTCCTTCTAGATGGTAATATCTTTCAGGTAAAAATGGCGGTAAAATATTTTATTGTTGAAGCTAACCTGTCAGAGGAAGCATCTCATTTTAAGTTATGGAAATCCCTTAACCTCAAAGATCCTTTAGGAATGCTATTCAAGTACGGTTGTCTGAGCTTGTTTCAGGGCAGTGAAGGTCTTGGGAACTTGGGGTGTTACATTAAACTTACATCAGGCCCTCAACTGCATACTCACTTATAATTCTGGAGGGAGAATTATTACCAAAATGGATAGAAGATATTCTGTAAGGCCCTTTTTGGAGACAAAATCCAAAATGACAATTTTATAAATTATATGCCCTGTAAAAGGACAGAAAGATGGCACAGAAAACAGTATGTATTGTAGGCCACATTAAATGAGAAGAAGATCAACTTTATGTGAGGAGTCAGGTTGAATCCGAATCCCACTGCCCAGGTGGTCTGGGCAAGTTATTTACTCTACAGTTCAGGTTTACCTTCAATAAAATAAGATTAATACTTTTGCCCTAAGGATTAGCATTAAAATTAAATATATTGCAGATGAAAGCACAGTACTCAATGCTTTCCTGATGTTGGAGATTTTGATAACTGATAAGTTTTTGGTGTGGATCCTTCTAAAATTCTGTTTAAGACATACATGTTCCCGATGAAGACTGTTTCTTGTGGCCTTTGCCTCTGTCCTTGTAATAGTTGCTCCTGTGCATTCTCCAGCCAGATAGTCTGTAAATTCTCGTGCCAAAATTAGGTATGCATGAAGTTCTGTACTTTTTATTTCCTGGTAATCATGAAGTTCTGTGCTTTGTTTTATTCCACCCAGGAACCAGGAAAACTGAGCTCAGACTGCCTAACAACAATGCTGTTTGCTTAGATATATCCTCTTCTAGGCTTCTGTAGAGGCTCGGTCCTCTGGAGTTCTCAATGGGAACCACAGCAAAAGCCCTCTTTTGGCATTAACCAGGTTGGGGCAATAGCCTGACTACCTGTTTCCCTTCCCCTCTCTCCTTTTTCTGCCTCTAGTTACTCAGTTCCATCTGTACAATGTGAGCACTCTTGTATAAAAGTCTGTCATCAGTGGGGCGTGCCTCCTTGACATGCTAAAGGAAGTAACAAGGTAATTTTGAAACCCCCCGCTTTTTTTAATCAACTAATACTGGTTTTTAAACTTATTGTTAAACTTCTTTTGGAGTCAAATGATAAGCTTTTACATTTCTGCTTTGACAGACAACCGTAAAGTACATAGCTTCATATGTTAAAGAATACTGTTGCCAAGCTGGGCGATAGAGCTGCCACTTATGTACGGACATGCCTACATCCCAGGCAAGAGAAACCACAACAATTATCAGCTTACCCTAACCCCAACTATGTTTGGGATAAAACAACATTATTTTAGGAAAGAAATAACCATCTATCTCAGCCACAACTGAGAATAGCCCTTCCAATTATTACATAGTGCTATCTGTTTATCTTTATTTTACTATTCATTTTGAGCCAAATATGATCAAAATAAGACACTATATGGTATGTTCTAGAAGTTTTATTTATCTATTCCTAGTTTAGTACTTGTATCTATTTATTGTCAAAGACTTTTATAATGCTAGTACCTGTGGACAAGAGCATCCATGCTCCTTATAACAAGAGCAATACTTTACAAACTACTATATACACAGGAGATGGTCCATCTTAGGTTGCATAACTGAATCTGTCATTAAAGAAGTTCTTTATAGCAAAGTCATATGACTACATTTGTATGTTACTTGTAACTTGCCCCTTTAAACCATTTATGCCTGAGGTTGCAATTTTTTGAACTTTTGCAATAAGACCTTGGCAATGACCTTGAGCAGTAGGATTATAAATAACGCCCACGTGATTAGGGTTCTGATAATGGAACACTAGACATAGCAAACTACTCCCAAACATTAAAAAAAAACTTTATGGCAGATTGTCTGTTGAAGGTAAAATGAGTAGACGTCCTTATATAGTTTGACATTTTCTCTAATTTCCAACCCAGTCATAACAAAGTAGGATTTGGGAATCTAGGAGAAGGAAATTCTGGCTCTCCTGAAAGGCACTGTATCACAACCACTGGGCCATATTCCATTTCATTATCTCAGTGGTCACCAGTGGCTGTGTCCTCCTCTTCCTGGACTCACAAATTAGCTCCATTTTTCTCACTGCCCTATAGCTAAATGTAGTCATAGAACTGAAGTGTGGACAAATAAATGTGAACCAGTTCCCGGCATGGCCCATAGTGTATCACTCCCATTCTTTTTCAGTGCTGGTGAAAGACAGAGGATTTTGAGGACCTGGAGGGAGCATAATCATAGCATGGAAGTTTGCAATTCCTTCTATTTTTTTAAGCCAAAAAGTCAGGAGGTAGGGAGTAAAATAAGTATAAAAATATTTTTATGGTAAAATAACTATGAAAATGTTCTTGGAAATGGGAAATGTACACACCTTTTAGCATATTGACTCCACTGTTACGTGATCCTATGAGGACAGATATACAGTGCCTGATTTTCAGTCTATGCCTTTTCTTAAATTTCTTATAATGTATCTCTGTATACAAGTTATGTTTCTTTCTCCTCAGTGTTTTTAATGACATTAAAGAGGTGTATCAGTGGATTTGATTTGGGTCTTAAAATTCACCATATCGGCCAGGCACAGTGGCCCATGCCTATAATCCCGGCCCTTTGGGAGGCTGAGGTGGGTAGATCACATGAGGTCAGGAGTTCAAGACCTCCCTGGCCAACATGGTAAAACCCCATCTCTACAAAAAATACAAAAGTTAGCTGGGTGTGGTCATGTGTGCCTGTAATTCCAGCTACTTGGGAGGCTGAGGCAGGAGAATTGCTTGAACCCAAGAGGTAGAGGTTGCAGTGAGCCGAGATCTTGCCAGGGCACTCCAGCCTGGGCAACAGAGCGAGATTCCATCTCAAAAAAAAAAAAAGTCATCATATCACAAATCATTTAGTCATTTTCTGTTTGTATTTAAAATTTCTTAGGAATGTTTATGTCTGTCATTTTCTGTGCCCATATTGGTTATTCCAAATTGCATTCTTTTTTCTTCCATATATGAAACATAACTTTTTTATTTAATTATTTAAGCTCATTTAAAAACACATATAAAATACATATGTTAAAACTCCATTGTCTTTAAGATTTTGTTGTTGTTGTTGTTGTTTCTTTTTTTTCAGAACCTATTCCCTTTCTCAACTCCATTTGCCTATCATTTGTGGTCATTTTAGTTGTCTCCTTAGAGAAGCTCAACTTTTGGTGCAATGTTTTTTAACTATTATTATGTCAATGGTTTGTCATCTCTGTTGAAATGTATCACCGCGTGCTGTGTAACAAAGCCCAAAAAGTGGCTTCAATAACCACATATTATTTATTTTATGATTAGAGTTAAAAAGGTGGTTTTTATAATGTACAGCAGAATTGACTGACCTTGGCTGGGCTTACTCAAGTGTCTGAAGTCAGCTGCTTCATCAGCTGGGGGCTGGCTGGTCTATGATAGCTCAACTGAAACTGTGATCTGTCTTTCATGTCTTCTGTCATTCTTCAACAGGTTAGTTCAGGTGGTAGCATCCCAAGAGAAAGAGCAGGAAAACACAAAACCTGCTGAGCCTCAGACGTAGTACTCACACAACACTATTTCCACTACATTTGATTGTCTGGAGCAAGTTGTAAGAGTAGCTCAAATGCAAGAGGTGGAAAAACAGATCCCAATTCTTGATAACAGGTTTTTCAAAAAATTGAAGCCAATTTCAGTATACTAAAGAATCCATCTGTATGTATCATGACTTCCAGAGAGTCAATGATCCACTCTATTCCATTCTGCCACGTGTGTGTGTGTGTGTGTGTGTGTGTGTGTGTGTGTGTATGAGAGAGTGATAGCAAGAGAGAGACCCAAATTCATTGAAGATTTGGATTTAAAGCTGGAAGACAAGCATGTAATTGTTAATTCATAGGATGTTCCAGTTAGCTATTTTTGAAAAAATAAACTTTAATTGTATTAATGAGAGGACTAAGTACAAATAATTTGTGTAAAATAACTTTTAAAAAATCAATTCATTCTTTAAAAAGCTTACAACAAAAAATTACTTTCTTGTATGCCTCAACCCTGACTTCATCATTTATACATTGTTCTTGCATATTTATAGCTTAAATTTTATTAAATACATAATCAGCATTTTTATTATTTATTATTATTCATTATTATTAAGATTATGCAAATACACTACCAAGTAAAGATATATTCTTTGATTATATTTCTACCATAAAATTTTGCTTCTGAAGGTTTAATTATTGCTTCTTTTTTATATAATTATTATTCTTCAAACATCTGATCATCACATCCTATATTTATTTGAAGTTCCATAAATTACCCTCCTCTCCACTATTTAGTCAAAACAGTAACATAGTTAATGAGTACATTTTGTTGCCTTGGACACATTCCTTGTGGAGCCTTTTGACCTAGAGCTTCCATCAGAAAATGTTCTTCAGCCCTACTGTTGTTTGAGAATTCTCTCAGAAGAAATGCTGGGAACTTTCTTCTCTGTTGGTTCCTGTATTTCCTTTAAACAAACAAACAAACAAAAAGAAACAAAGTCATGTTCTGTTGCCAAGGCTAGAGTAGAGTGGTGTCATCAAAGCTCACTGAAGCCTGGAATTCCTGGACTCAAGCACCCTTCCTGCCTCAGCCTCCCAAGTAGCTAGAACTAGAAATGTGAGCCACCACTCCCAGGCAATTTTTTTTTTTTTTTTTGGTAGAGACAGAGTCTCGCTAAGTTGCCCAGGATGGCCCGCTCCTGGCCTCAAGTGATCCTCCCACCTCCCCATATGCTGTGAATACAGGCATGAACCACCACACCGCACTGTTTTCTCTTTTAAACTTTATTCAATTTTCTTCTTTTTTGAATTTCTTTCTCATCATCTAGTAGCTTCCTGATAAAAGCTAAATGGAAAATAATTTTTTGAGACATTGAGGGTTGAAAATTGTTTTTATTATATTCTTACACTTCATTGCTCACCTGCATAGTTACATAATGCTATTAATATTTTCAAAATAAACTTTCTAGTTTTCAACATTGTTGTTGGGAATCTTAAGTTATTGTAATTCTTTGTTCTTTATGTAACTATTTTTTCTCTCATAGAAAGTTGTATATTCTCTTTTTCTCTGATCTCATGAAACTTGTGGTAATTTGCCCTTTCATAGGTCTTTTAAAATTTGTTGTTTTGGCTAATGATGGGTACTTTCAATATGGAGTCTCATATCTCAATGGTCTAGGAAATGTTTTGGTAGTTCTTGACAATTTCTTCTCACTGTTTTGGTGATATTTTTATACTGGAGCTCATATTAATCTAATGTTGAAACTCCTGGATTGATTTTTTTCTCCGTGCATTTTAGTTCCCTTTTCTTTGTCCATCTTTTTGTCTCATGTTTAACTCAGTTTTATTTTCTAATTATGTTTCTTCAGTTTAAAAAATTGACTAGTGCATTTTTACAAACATTACAAAAGCTCTTTCTTCTGTTTGAACCCTTCTTCATGTAACGATTTTATATGGGTACATTACATTCTTATTTCTGAATGATAATAATTAATTTAGCAGTCTCTTATTTATTTGTTTTCTTTGAGTCCTTTTGTCATATGTACTTAAATTGATTTCTTTCTTTTGTATTGTAGGCATCTTCAAACAAAAGATATGTTATAATCTTTGATTCCATTCCTTCATATTTTAGAATGAGGCATTAAAATGCTTACTGAAATCTCTGTGCTTGGATGACGTTGGTGGCTTGGTGGAAATCACTATATTTAGTGGTCCCTTGGATTTTAAATAGGAATCTTTAAATGTCAGTCTCTCTGTTATTGCTCAAGGCATTCAGCTTTCTAGAAAAAAACCTTCTAATATTCTACCTGGCTGCTTTCACTTCTAATATTCTGCCTGGGGACTATAGACCTGGCTGTTGGCATTGCTGAAGGTGGCAGGAAAGGGAAATCCTTTCATACAGACATCAGAATTAATGTAACAATACGCTGCTCTAACAAATAACTCCCCAAATAATAGATGTTTATTTCACTCTTATAATTTTCTAAGTAGAGCATCATTCATAGTCATAGGCTCCTACAGTCTTGTTTCTTTGTTGTCCTGAAGGTTATTATTCTTATTTCATAGTTTTAGTTGGGTCAAAGCAATGTCCATGAGTATGTAACAATTCAATGAAGAATATTATAGGACTGGACTAGAAGTTCACACATCATTTCTGTTCATATTCCTTTGGCTAGAACTTTGTCTCATGCCTTGATTAAGTAGTAAGGGAGGCTGTAGAATATAGGGTAACCATATCCTACCAGTAATTTTCTTACTCAGGGAGGAAAAGTGTTTCAATTATTATTGCTTCATAATAAAACACTCCAAACTTTTTGTGGCCATAAAGTCACAATTTTTGTATCTTCACAGAATCTGTAGGTGGTTAAACTACAGAAGATATGTCAGGAAAATATATCCTGTGCTCCATAGTATCTGGCACCTCAGTCTGGGATGAGTTGAGTGGAGGGCTGAAACCGTTGAGACTAGAAGATCTATTTCTAAAATGACCTTTTCAGTCACATGGCTGGTTCCTGGGCTGGGTTGATTCATGCTAGGAACATCTGGTAGTGCTGCCTGGAGCACTTACAATGGCCTGTCCATGCTGTCTGGGCTTCTCATTGCATATCAGATGGATTCCAGGAGGAAGTATTCTGAGAGGGATTATGGTTAAGAGAACCAGGTAGAAAATGCATGCCTTTTTTGACTTAGTGTCGAAGTCCTGTGGCATCACTGTCACCACGTTCTTTTGCTTACAATCAAATCAAGGCTGGATTGGGAAAAACAGGAGATAAGTTATTCTCTACCACTCTTTTGAGATGTCTCAATGTCACACTGTGGAAGAAAGTGTAGAATTGAGTGTATTGTGTGACCATCACTAGAAAAGAAAACCACTGCTACTAAAAGATAATCGTTTCTGGCAAATGACAAGTAAACACAACCACAACATACATTTAAGACATGTTAGCAGAATACATAAAATACAGCCGATTGAAAATAACCAGCTAATGCATCAGAAGCTCAAGTAAGTTGAAACATATTATTCTTCCTTGTAATCTATATTTTGTTTGCAAAACTTACTCCTCCTCCCTGTTTTCCAAAAATAACATGCACTTTCAAGGTTCCTTACCTTTACTCATGCAGTCTCTCCACTTGAAATCATCTTCCCTACATTATTTATTGAAATTTTTCAAAAGGGACTTAAATGCCATCTCCTCAGAGAGGCTGTCATCGACACTGATCTTTCCAATTACAATTAATCATTCCCTCTCTGATTGCTACAGTACAGTATTTCTGCTTCTACTTAGCACTAACTCTATTCTGCTTTTATTATGATTAGATATTTATAGATACACTTTCTATACTAGTCTGTATGCCCTTCCAGAGACAGATAACTTACTTGGGTTCATTTCTCTTTCCTCACAACACTTTAATGATGACAGACTACTTTATTGATCATCATATAGTTAATTAAAATACACATGATTCTGTGTTTAAAACGTGTGTATTTTACACATTAGTCCATTAGTATTTCTAGCTCTCATTTATGCATTATCTATATGAATGGAATAGGTTAGAGGTGAAAAGAACAAAACAAACTGGGACATTTTGGAAAATGGAGGGGATTTGGGCCTAGATGTTATAAAATATTCTAAGGAGAGGGAATATGTTTTCCCTCTAGACCCAAGTCAGTCCCAATACGAGTAAGAACAATATTCTATAAAAGCATCTGTGTTAGCTTCTTAGTTATTAGCAGCTTAGTATCTTTTTAGATATATCTGTAAATTCCGAGATAATTAAATCTTTATCCCCATTAGATTCTTATGCTCCCAGATGCTACAGTGTTTCCTGATAGTTTTAGTTCCGTATTTAAATATAATCGTCCACCCTCTACTCATATCTCTTCCCTCTGGAACCCCCAGTGAGGATTTTCTTGCTTTCTGAATCGTAACTCAAATGTTAATTCTTTGCTTCAGGTTGATTTAACATATTTTCCTCAACTGTTAGTTGTGGGGCCGTGGCTACATTTGGCTACAATGGGGCTTTAGAAACTTGTGGTTAATGCCACCCTGAATCAGGATGGACCAAACTCATATAAGTTACAAGCTTCTTTTTCACTTTTGTCTCCTTTTATCTCTACCAGTCTCTATCTTTGGTCCCTAAAGATAGCTCATTACTGAATCTCTTTTACCTGCTTAAGCTAGAGATAAATGCATTGATTCATCTCTCAGGGTGTTGAATGGTTTAACTTGGACTATAAAGGCTTTAAAAACGTAATTCGATTCTGTATTAGGTGCTGTTAGCAACACATTACTATTTCCATGAGTCATCCCATTCTTCCACACATCTGAAATATTTTTTGCCTTAATAATGATATTTTTTATATCCAAATAAAGTTTAATTTTAGAATTTTTGTGCCTATTCACTACTACTGAGCAAATGATGATCATGTATCATATTTTGTTTTAATTTGAAAGAAATAGGCAATTCCTTTAAGATAAATCATTTAAACAATGATTTACCCCAGCTATGCTGTAAGATGCAGTTTTTCATCCAAAATTTTGACCAAAAATACCTACTGATCTTAGAGAAAATGTCTATAAAATTTCTGCCTATTATTTTTAAAATAGAAAGATACATTATATTTCCCTTTTAGCATATATGTTATAAGCACAGCATACTTAGCTAAATATTGGAAATATGTTCTGGGTTCTGATAAACACTGAAATAGATGCCATTATTTTATATCTATTACAAATAAACATTCTCCATAGAAAATTCTCTGTTTGACTCTTTTTCTCTTTAATTTCTGTTCTTTTCACTTGCCCACAATTTGATTTTGTACATCAGTAAATGTGATCATGTTTTACAGATTCCAAGAATCACATCTATTAACAAAATCAAGATGCATTCTAAAATATTTGCCATACCACAACTGTTGTTGATCAGGCAACTAGTTTAACATGGTGTGTGAACTTGAGTATGTTTTTTCATACTGCCATTACATAAGTTGAGTTTGTACATTTTTTAAGACTAAAGTGTTTAGAATTTAGTATCCATTTAAAATAATTTGAAGAAATTTATAATTCAGCATTTGAGTGAAATGCTACTGTGTATACTGAAAATTCCAGGAAAAGTACAGTGATATTAATTTGATATGATAGAAGAAAATATTTGTCTTGAGAGAAATGAACCTAATTCTTTCAAAGCAACACGTAAGAAAAAGGCAACACATAAGAAAATGAAAGTACTCAAGAAAAGACCTTGATAAAGAGGTGAGGCTAAATTTTGTTACTGAGCTACATGCATAAGGCTTGTCTAACAAATATTAAGCAAAGCAACAGAAGGTAGGTAAATTGACAATGAAAATTTTAAAAATTAATTTATTCATTGTACAGAACTATCTTTATAGGGTTATCAAATATCAATTCTTCAGAAACTTTGTGCTTACTTTAAACAGAAGCTATTTAACTTTCAGTGACATTCAGTTCAAATGAGGAAAAAAAAGAAATATATCTGTGTCATAGTTTAATGGAATGTTTTTTTGTCTTAGAGGAATATAAAGATTATAAAATATCTCACATTATATGCCATTTATATTTAATGAACTATGGTAATAAAATTACAGTTAAATATAGAAAAAATAGATTAAAGCAAGATTTTATAAGACATTTATTAAGCTACCACTTTTATTTCCTTCTTTTCTAGTTTCTAATAGTGTTATAAGCCACGATTATTGTTAGAATCAGTTGAGGCATTGTGGTAATCTCTTTATATTCATTACCTCTTTTAGTATTTGCACCAAGGCAAATGTTATTAATCACAATTTACAGATTAAAAATTTAAGACAGGGAGAAGGTTTATTATAGCTTGGAGGTGACAGAGCCAGGTGGAAACCTAAAACCTGTGCTGTTGCTCACTGCCTTTCAATCAAATCATTAATGGTTTTAAGTGGGTCTTCCTTGTACCCTCCTGCTTAGAAGCCAACCAATAGTAGGCATATTTAGAACAAGTTAGCTTCCAGACTTTAATGTGTTTGTTGGTTTATATCTTTAATCATTAGTCTAACTAGATTACTATGCTGGTCAACTCCTTGTTTGCTCTCAGATCCATGACCCAGCCTTCCACTGTTTTTCTTTAGATTGCAAGAGGCTACATTTGCCATTCTCATGTTCCCTTTGATTTTTCAGGGAGGCTATGGCAGAGAATTGAGGGAGGAGGCAGGAAAAACACCTAAGAAAGCTTCACCAGAGATCCTTCTCCACCACAAACAATGCTCTTGTTCAATTTTTCCATGAACTTTTGGAAGTCTCCTTATATAACTTAGCTTCTCCCCTACCAAAGGCATTCACTGATTTCAATTTACTCTGTCATAGGAAGATATTCAATTATAATTAGTATTCACTTCATTTTTTCCTACTTATTATACCTTTGCATTATCTTTATCTCATTTGATTCACAAAATATATTTGCCTTACAGTGAGGCTTATAGGGTCACAGTGACATTCCTGTACAAATGTTGATAGGAGATGGCAGAATGAAGCCTCATTTCCTCTGTCAACTTACTTTGAATTTCATCATTTTTCAACTAGCCTTATGAATCCTACATACAGATCAGTAGATCTCTTATACCAAATTACCTCGAGTGTTTGATAAAAAGTTTCCCAGACTCTACCCTAAAAACTGTTAAACAAAACTTCCAGGATGAAGTGCTAGAAACTACATTTCTAACAGTCCTTGAGTGACTCTGACCAATTTGAAAACCACCACTAAACCTGTCTGCCCTCAGAGTCAGAAAAGGATTCTGTCTTTTTTATAAATGAAACAGAAAACTGGTATTCTTAACGTCTTCATGTATTGTGTGCTTTAGACCAGTGTTCTATAAAAGAGAAACATTTTATTCCAAACCTCACTTGAAAAAATAATAAACTGATAAAAACATTTTTAACTAAACTCCACTCTTAGGAGTTTAGTTAATTTGTGAACCAATTTCCATACAGTTTTAGAAAGTTATTTGGATGAAAACATGTGAGTACTTTCCTTAGACACATTTTTATCACGGTGATAGATTCTTTCTCATGTATTTATTGGTGGTTATAGTCAGGAAGAGTGTTATGTTTGCAGATGTGGAAATTATGTTAAATTTTCTTATTCAGACTTAAGGATGTTTGCCAGTTGGCTTTTCCATCCTAGAATGTATGTAGATGTTTTGTATTTTCACAAAGGAGAACTTTTGGAATGTAACACTTTAAAAATGATATCAAGTTGCTCTCCTTGAAACACTGTCTTGCTTTTTATTGTATTTATTTTATGATATTAAAATCTGACTACAGTTTCAATATTTTAAGTGCATCTATTAACCATTAAAAGACACTAGTATAGTCATTTTTTTTAGAAAACAGAAATAAATCTATTCATCTAATTATTTGGTGAAGACAGTTTCTTAAAATACCATCAGGACAAAGTAGTTAGCAAGTACTTAAGTTTGTGTGATTTTCAAGTTCTTAATACTTAAGAGTGATGTAAGTGAAGAAATAATGAAGATCAGAAAGAACGTAGTTTTCTAAGTAAAATAAGATATATATACATTACAGAAATGTCTCTCCACATATCATAGCAAAAATATACATGCATTAAAATTTTAAAATATTAATTACCAGAAAGTCACATTAAAGATTGAATACACAGTCTATGTGCTAATATTAGGACTTGGGTTTAAGGTATATATTTATAGGCTTTGAAAAAAAAAATCAGAAGCACCAGAGTGAATTCATTACTCTAGTCAATATTGCATGTGCTAAAGCAGGAAAGAACATTTTAACAAAGGCTTTTAAGATTTAAAATTACATATAAATGATCATTATTTTCATGGTCGTGCTAATCAAGGCTAGATTAGCAAGATCATTAGAGTAATATGTCCTGACCAGAACAGAAAATTATTCTAAAAGTCATTATTTGAATCTGGGTACGTTTTTTCTTTTCTCTTAGTTGTTGCTGTCTCCCAGGTGAAGGACTGTGCTAACGTCATCCTGGAGATCATTTATTCCTGAAGTCTGAGCACTACTAGTAGGTATATTTTCCCTTGACCCCAAGTACTTCATTGTCAGTAGAACTTGAAGGATAATAGGAAGCCTTTCCCAAGGTTAGAATCAATAATAGATACAGTAAGAAAGCTGACTTCTGGAGAGGTGGCTGTATCGTGTATGATAACCATTTTGCTACTTTTGTGACAGGTCTTCGGTCGTTTTAAAGAACTCTGTAAATACAAAATATATAACATATTAACTCAGGAATGAAAAACTCTTTCATGATCTGTGACCTTGGACAAAATGCTAAGATTGGAATAGATCGTTTTGAAGGTTCTTTCTGGCTCTGGAAAACTATGATTCTATGGCTTACTCTCAAAGTGTGCAAGTAACCCCAGGAAACATCTCAGAGGAAAACTCTGAGAGTAAGACTGCCTTGTTAGGAGCTTCCAAAAGTGATTGGAATATTAAAATCAAATGAAAAGCTTCTTGGGCTCACATTGAGTTTTTTAAAATTGAAGACCCTCTCTGAGGCTGCATATCTGCTTCATGAGACATTGAACAACATGTTCCCTCTAGCTTGTGTAGTTATAGATAAATCAGCTGCTCCTTTCCTCCTTCCCTCACCCTTCCTTTCAGCCTTTTTTCTCTCTTTAATTCCAATCAATAGCTATCCTATTTTTTCTTTTACTTAGTATGTTAGAAAAACATATCTGAGGATTTCCAGTATATTTTCAAAGCTAATTCTTTATTGCTGAACATGAATTCTTTCTTAGGTGGAGACTTAAGACTTTCTTGTCTCCAGATGCTTAGGTTGTTGCCCCTAGTAGGTGATAAGTTACTCTCATGTAGCATTCAGTAGAGAAGACATAAAACACTTGCCAATAGAACGCAGTGTTGTTTGTTGTGAGGTTGGACGACAATGTGAAACAGCCTAAGTCACTTACATACACTGTGCACCTTGTTTTGGCCATGATTTGGTTCCAGTGCCACATTTCTGACAAATACCAGACCTATATGCTTATACTTACCTGGAAATTTGTCTATTTTTTTTCCTTCAAAACTGTAGATTTTCCAATCATACTATGCTGGTGGGAGCTTTGAAAAACATCTTGGCAACACTGCCTGACTCATATTTTGACTTATTTCATGTTAGATATTTTTGATCATACTTGGGATTTATCAGTTTAATTTATCTCACCTTGACAATAGCATCCATGCTAACTGAAATGTTTTCTAACAACGTTTTGTTGATCCCTGTAATTGCTGAATGAGAATAAAGATGCTGTAGTACATGGCAGAATTTCTTATCTGCGAGGCTTACATTTTAGGTTTGAGATCCCCCTAATACCTTCTCACCAGTGTGATTTTATTGGAGCCAGATTTTGCTTCTCTCATAAGATCAGTTTTATGTTCATTTCTTGTCATGAACATGTTTAGAGATTCACAGAAATCATTCTTTATTATTATGGAGTGCTGTAAAATAGAGCTTTGCATTTTAAAACTGATTATGAGACTCATGATTCTTGAACATGATAGGTTGTGGTTGACCTTGATCCAAGGGAATCTCCCTGGTAAGTTGATCTTGTAGTTAAGGTCTAGAGGCTCGAAGGCCAGTGATGATAAATCCATTTTTCACAGAATACTAGGCTAAAATAATGTAGTGCTGAAGCTCAGGAAACACGCATCATAGTCCCCTTATAAACCTTCTGTCTTTTACTCTGTGCAGGACTTCCAATTATCTAGACAAGAAAATGAATTTCTCCACAGTGTTTCTCCCCCCTTTTCAGTAAAAAAGTGACATTCCTTTTGTGTGACCTGTTTGCTGTTACAGCATTGCTACAAATATCACTACTTTCTGTCTAGAGAAAATGTCAATTACTCAAAACGTTCGTCTTTCTTTAAAATGTCTTTCAGACTTTGTTTGTACAGCAAAAAGTCAAGTGGTGATTCAGTTTACATGGTCTATTGAATTGATATTCAGACAGCCAAACAAGATAATTCATGGCCTAAATTTGCTAATTGAATCAAATTATTTGTTTGCTAACTTATTTGTTAACTGTCATTTATTTATTTATTATTTTACTATTCACATGAAATTTAGGAATTCTGCTCACAAACTATCTTTCAGTCTTTTTTACCCTTTTCCAATTCATTTGTCAGGTTTTCATGTGTGGGTCTGTTTCTGGGCTAGATCTTTCAGTCTGGTAGTCTAATTGTGATTTCTGTGCTGACAACACAATTTTGTAATAGATTAATAATAAGTCTTTATACCTTATATAGAAAAATCTTCTACACTGCCCTTCTTTAGCAATGGCTTGGCTTTCTTGACCCTTTGCTTTCCATATAAATATTGAAATCAACGTGTCAAGTTCTCCAAACCTCCTGCTGAGATATTCATTGATATTATATTTACTTTGATGGGTATTATATTTACTTTGATGAGTATTATATTTTGGAATAATTGGGATATTCTTACTATTTAATGTTTTAATAAATGAGCATGTCATAGCTATTCATTTATTTAGATCTTCTAAAAATTATGTCTAATTTGATTTCTTTTTTCTGTAACAGCCTTATATATTCTTTATTTTATTTATTTTTCTCTGTTACTGTCTTTGTTTGTGGTTGAGGGACTTTTTTCTAGTAGTCAATTTTGATTTTGTACTACAAATTTTTGTGTATCTATTACAGATTTTTACTTTTTGGTTACCATGAGGCTTACAAAACATATCTTATCGTTACAACAGGCTATTCTATACTGATAACAACTTAGCATTGACTGCAAAGAAAGTATCAAAAACAAACTCTACACTTTAACACTATCCCATTACACTTTGACTTTTGATGTTTTCCATTGCCTATATCTTAACCAATGTTTATAGTTTTGTTGTTTTTAATAGTTTTGTATTTTAGTCCATATTTCTAGAGATGGAGTTCCTGTCTGTTGCACATGCTAGAGTACAGTGATGCCATCACAGCTCACTGTGGCCTTGAACTCCTGGTCTCAAAAAACCCTCCCACTTCAGCTTTCCATGTATGTAAGAGTACAGGTGCATGGCAGCATGCCTTGCTACTTGTTTTACTTTTTTATAGAGGTGGGGTCTTACTATGTTTCCCAGACTGGTCACCAGCTCCTAGGCTGAAGCAATCCTCCTGGCATGGCTTGCCAAAGCATTGGGATTACAGGTGTGAGCCATCATGCCTGGCTTCTTTTAGTTGTAATATTTAAAATAAAAGTGGTTTATTTATCATAGTTACATTATTATTTTGAATTTGTCTGTTTTCTTTCTTTTACCAGTGAGTTTTTTAACCTTTAGATTTTTTGTTTGTTTGTTGTGTGTCAGCATCTATTTGTTTCTGATTGAAAATCTCTCTTTACTGCTTCCTGTAAGACAGATCTGCTGTTGATGAATTATCTCAGCTTCTGTTTGTCTAGGAAAATCTTTATCTCTTTGTGTTTAAATAATTGCTTTTTGGGGTAGAGTATTCTTTGTTGTTTGGTTTCGTTTTCTCTTTCAGCACTTTGAATACAGCATCTCACACTCTCTTGACCTGCAGGGTTTCTGCTGAGAGATTTACTGAAAGCTGTATTGGGACTCTGTTGAATGTGATATGTTTCTTTTCTCTTGCTGCTTTGAGTATTCTTTCTTGGTCTTTGATTTTTGCTAATTTGATTATGATATGTCTTGGGAAATTCTTTTTGTGTTGAGTTTCATTGGTGACTTCTGAATATTCTATACCTGGATGGTGTTGTCTACCTCAAAATCTGGGTAAGTTTCAGCCATTTTTATTAAGTATGTTTTGCTGGCCAATTTTCCCCCCTTGTCTACTTTGGGAATTACTATCTGAAGATTAGCATGCTTGATGGTGTTCCATAATTCTTATAGGTCTTCTTTACTCTTTTATATGCTGTTTTCTTTTTGTTCTTCTGGTTGTGTAATTTCATATGTTTTGTTTTAAATCTCATTAATTATTTTCTCTGTTTGATCAAGTTTGCTTTTGGAAGTCTCTAATGAGTTTTTTAGTTCAGAATGTAATCTTTATTTCCAGGCTTTCTCTTTTTTAAATTGTTGGCAGTGGTTTTATTGGTTGTTAAATTTCTCATTTTGTTTCTGGATTGTGTTTTAAATTTTATTTAGTTTTATACCCCTATTTTTTGTGATCCTTTGAACTTCTCTAAGAGAATTCTTCTGAATTCAACAGATATTTCATAGATGTTCAATTATTCTGAATCCATTGCTGGAGCTTCATTGGCTTCTTTTGGTGGTTTCATACTTCTCTGAGTTCACAAATCCTTGTGTCTTTACATTGATGTCTGTGCATTTAAAAAGCCTCCTCTTCCAGCTTTTGTTAAGTGTTCTTTAATGGTGTTAGACCATTACATCTTAGTATCAGAACCTAAACACTATCCTGTTGCTGCTTCTCACTCTAGAATGGACTTACAGCAAGCATGAGAATTAAAGCACCGCACTAGACATAACTTGTCCTGCCATTGTTTCATAGCATGGGGGATCTTACAGTGAATCCTAGAGCTTAAGTACTGCTCTGGAATGATACTGCTCTCCTGCTGTTGTTTCTCAATTGCCATCTTCTGGGAAAGTAGACACCGGAATGTAATGCCAACCTTTTAGTTGTTTATAGGTCAAAAGAATGCTTCACCTAAGCACCTGGGCATTGTGAAAAACTTGGCTGGGGATTCAACTGTCATGAACTGTGTCTTCTTTAATGCTTATGGCACTGAACGTTCTCTTCAACATGGTGTTTCCACTGATCTGAGCACTTGATGGCAACTGAAATCTGCCCACTGATCACTAAGATGAGCACCTACTTTTTGTCCCCAGTTTACCTCAGGTGGCTCAGTCCTCCTGGTACTCCCAATAGTTCCCATGGGACAAGACTAGAGTCAGATTCTCATGAAGATTCCCAAACCAATGGGGAGACCAAATACATACCTCTAAGTCACTTCCCTCCCATTGGCAACCATGGGTTTAGAGAAATTCTCTGGCAGTGGCAGTATGCCAGCTTGTAGGGAGATGTCTTCTAAAGTGAATATTTCTCTTACTCATTGCAGCTTCTCTGAATTCTGTGGGTCTAGGGGTTTCCTCCACTTCTCTTCCAAGTTCCGGTGTTTCCAGGGTGATATTTTTATCTTTTAGTAGTTTCTAGTTGTATTTTTGTGGAGGAAGTGAGTCCTCGGGATCTTCTATTTTGCTGTCTTGCTCATGCCACTCTCTCATTTAATCTTTATAACATCTATTAAATAGGTACTATTACCCTCTGATTTTACAGATGAGAAAACTGAGAAATGGGAAAGAAAGTATTTTGTTCAAGGTCACACAGCTGCTATATGATGGAGCCAAGACTTTCACCAAGGCAATATGACTTCAGTGTCTTACTGGTCTTAGGTTACACAACAACTAGTTATAACATGGCTGATAAAGATAAATTTCTCTTCTGTAATTCACAGGTCGCTCAGTTAAATTTAGCTTCCTGAAAAGACAAATTATATTTAAGATGCCAAATCTCATGATGACAAATATCATTCATACCAATCTTCCCTCACACTTAAGTAAAATATTTAATTCGAGGACATATAACGGCATGAAAAGAAAATTGCCTATGTTGTTCTGGAAATATAAACATTTACACACAAAATATGTAAATAAAATTGATTTTAAGTGAGATAAACTTAATTCATAGTGAGGTGTTTGCTTTTTGAATGTTGAATAATTTCTCATTCTTTTCTTAAAGCCACCATAAGACACATTCTTCAGCCCTGGCATGACTGACCTACTCTCTAAAATCCATCTACTTTTTCCATATTGATGTTAAAGCCACTAGTGGGCGAGTTTTTGATACCTCTCTGTGGAAATCAAGGCCATCCAACCCAAACAAACTCCATCTAGAGAAAGGGACCATTGCTAGAACTAATAGATTGATTGTAAGTTGACTGCCAGATTAACATTCTGTGTATTCACTTTGAAGCTTTGTAATGCTTGATAGAAAAACACAGGAACAGCCATCTCCTCACTTGGTGGTGCTGAACATAAATATCTATCTATCTATCTATATCTATCTATCTATCTGTCTATCTTTCTATCTATATATATATTTATATATTTTTTTTTTTTTGAGACAGAGTTTCTCTCTGTCACTGAGGTTGGAGAGCAAAGGCATGATCTTGGCACACTGCAACCTCTGCCTCCCGGGTTCAAGCAGTTCTCCTGCCTCAGCCTCCTGAGTAGCTGGGATTACAGACATGCACCACCACACCCACCGAATTTTTGTAGTTTCAGTAGAGATGGGGTTTCACCATGTTGGCAAGGATGGTCTTGATCTCCTGACTTTGTGATCCAGCCACCTCAGCCTCCCAAAGTGCTGGGATTACAAACATGAGCCACTGCAACCAGCCATAAAATATTTTCTATCTTAGGGAATACTGACATTGCAATTTTTACTTGCTTAATGAATTAATTACTTAGTTAACATTTTGTTGTTTGAGGGTGTGATGGCACATACTTGTAGTCCCAGCTACTTGGAAGGCTGAGGCAGGAGGATTGCTTGAGCCCATGAGTTTGAAGCTGCAGTGAACTATTACTGTGTCACTGCACTTTAGCGTGGGCATCAGAGCGAGACCCTTCCCTAAAAGTAAAATAAAACAAAAGACATATTTTTAAAGGTTTCTTTTTTTAAAGGTACATATCTGGACACAACATCTGAGAAGGGATTCTGCTATGTTGGTGGTTTCTGAGTTCCCAGTACCTTCGTCAGAACACACATAGCTTTACTTGTATTTCATATATTTATTTTTCTAAACTTGGAAAAGTTAAAGGAAAAAAAGGCCAACTGCAGTTTAAGTACACATGGCACAGACACTTGTAGAAAATCTGTGGTTGCTTGGCAACCAAAGGGTGCTTTATTTGGAGAGCTCAGAGAGGTATACAGTGTGACTTCAAGATGGATAAAGGGCAGCAGGAGGCACTGAGTTGACTGAGATGATTCAGAACATGGAAGCAATATTCAAATAATATACATCTGTATGTGATTATTCCCAAAGGAAAATAACTGTTGCTGCTAAGCTCCCATCTGCAGATATAATAAGGAGAGGGTTTCAGGGGCAAAATAATCTTAGTTTTTAAATTTTAATTCTATAGATATGCCTTGTACAGATATGGTGCTATCGTAACTACTGAAATAGCATGTTAATAACCAGAGTAGTTATCAGCACTTCCTTGGTCAATTGACATGTCAGTTAAAGAGATTTGATTTTTAAAAGTCTTGCCACCCTAATAAAGATGAACAGTCATTAAAATTAACCACATGCTGATTCAATCAACATATAGCTTTGTTAATTACTAGTTCTTTCTTCATGTCCATCTGTTTTTAAGATTTTAGTGAACCTGCACCAGATGTTCATGTAAATATAATAAGCTGGTTGCCATGTAAATATAACATTTTCAAGTTTGTTGTGTAACAGTCTTTCAGTTTATGCATACTGTTGTCTGTGTTTTTTTAGTGGCTTAACTACAAAACTGATAACTTTGTTTAAAGCCCAAATAGGGAACTGTCTCTGTTTACTTCTTTGTGTGTGCGTACATGGAAGGGAAGGTTGGTTGCTATTAATTTATTATGTATTGTGCTAGGTGTTCAAATCCATAAGACATAGCAAAGCGTCTCAGGGTTTTCTAGGAATGGCAGCATAGAAATTAGATAAAACAATTCCATTTTCCACAGTTCAATAGTATAAAAAAATTAAATTCACAGTAAATATCATCTATTCAAAAGGAATGATAAAATGATAATGTGATTCCTGCACGTAGGTGCTTAAGTTTTGTGACTGTCACTACCATCCCAGCCTCCAGTCTATCGGGAAAAATTCACTTGACTAATTAGAGGGCTGACACATGACATTTTCACATGTTTTACATAAGGGATTGCTGAAATTGATCAAACTGAAGGATTATGGAATTGGTCAGAAGAAAGATTGTAAGAATCAAATCAGGGCAAATTTGGGCTTTTTGAAGAAGAAAGTGCATTATTAAATATTGCCCTGTACAATAGCCTTAAAAGAGTGTTTCAGTAAGTAGCAGTTTTGTAGCAACTAAAATGTTTGAACCCAGCTGGTTATGGACATAGCAATCAAGTAGAATCTTAGTCACAATATAATAATGAAAAGATATCAATATAAAGAGCTGAGATCTAAGACAAATTGTAAAATGAGTATCAATTCCTAAGAGTGATCACATTTTACCTAAACTTAAGTAAATTGCATTCACTAACAAAGTTTAGAGGCAGAATAATTGCTGGATAATCAAAAAATTGGACCTGTGAAAATTTTAAAAAAGGTTTGAATAAAATAAAAACATAAATTTAAAAGGAAATCAGATATTGTGTGAAAAGAAGGAGAGTGTCCCTTTGTGACATTATAGAAAGAAAGAATTCCCATCACTTTGTGTTTCCTGCCAGTGACTCTAACACAAGCAATGTATCGGAACATTCAGAATCATGAGCCTAGAATGAGAATTCGATTACACAGACTTAGGAAGAGAGGGTGAAAACTCTTTAATAAATGTGTGTTTACATAGTTTTTACTATTAGACATTCATTTACTTTTTATTTAATTTTCAATAAGTAGAACATTCACGTGGTTCCAAAAATCTGTAAAAATAGGCATAGTGTAAATTATCACACATATTTCTATTTTCATCTCATCTGCCTAGTTCCCAAAAACTCCTCCTTATATGTCACCACTGTGCTTACTTTCTTAAGTATTTTTTCCAGAGTATTATTGAGCTTATAACAAAAAAAATTGACTATATAGTTTTTCTTCCATTATTTCTTTTCATTTATTTTTTTTGAGTTATTAGATTTTATTCTTTTTTTAAATTTTTATTTTATTTTAAGTTCTGGATACATGTGCAGGATATGCAGGTTTGCTTCATAGGTAAATGTGTGCCATGGTAGTTTTCTGCACCTATCAGCCCATTACCCAGGAATTAAGCTCAGTATGTTTTAGCTATTTATCATGACGCTCTCCTTTCCCCTGCTCCCTGGACAGGCCCCAGCTTGTGTTGTTCTCCTTTCTGTGTCCATGTGTTCATATTGTTCAGCTCCCACTTATAAGTGAGAACATGCAGTGTTTGGTTTACTGTTCCGGTGTTAGTTTGCTGTTGACAATGGCTTCCAGCTTCATCATGCCCCTGAAAAGGATGTGATCTCATTCCTTTCATGGCTGCATAGTATTCTATGGTGTATATGTACCACATTTTCTTTTTCCAGTCTGTCATTTATGGGCATTTGGGTTGATTCCATGTCTTTGCTATTGTAAATAGTGCTGCAGTGAACATAAGAATGCATGCATCTATATAATAGAATGATTTATATTCCTCTGGGTATATACCCAGTAATGGGATTGTTGGGTCAAATGGTATTTCTAGTTCTACGTCTTTGAGGACTTGCCACACTGACTTCCACAATTTTTGAACTAATTTATATTCCCCAAAACAGTGTAAAGCATTTCTGTTTCTCCACAGCCTCATCAACATCTGTTGTTTCTTGACTTTTTATTAATAGCCATTCTGACTGGCATGAGATGGTATCTTCATTGTGGTTTTGATTTGCATTTCTCTAATGATTAGTGATGTTGAGCTTTTTTTCATGTTTGTTGGCCGCATAAATGACTTCTTTTGAGAAGTGTCTGTTCATGTCTTTGCCCCCTTTTTAATGCGATGGTTTGTTGCTTGTAAATTTGTTTAAGTTTCTTATAGATGCTGGATATTAGACCTTTGTCTTATGGATAAATGCAAAATTTCTCTCCCATTCTGTAGGTTTTCTGTTCACTCTGATGTTGGTTTCTTTTGCTGTGCAAAAGCTCTTTAGTTTAATTAGATCTCATTTGTCAACTTTTGCTTTTGTTGCGATTGCTTTTGGTGTTGTCATCATGAAATTTTTGCCCATGCTTATGTCATGAATGGTATTGCCTAGATTTTCTTCCAGAGTTTTATAGTTTTGATTTTTACATTTAAGTCTTTGATCCATCTTGAGTTAATTTTTGCATAAGGTATAAGGAAGGAATCCAGTTTCAATTTTCTGCATATTCGATAGAGACAGAAAAATAGCAAGGATATTAGGACTCGAACTCAGCTCTGGATCAAGTGGAACTGATAGGTATCTACAGAACTCTGTACCCCAAGAAACCAGAATATACATTTTTCTTGGCACCACATGGCACTTACTCTAAAATAGATCACATAATTTGAAGTAAAAAACTCCTCAACAAATGCAAAATAACTGAAATCATAATTACAGTCTCTCAGAGTGCAGCACAATCAAATTATAATTCAGCATTAAGAAACTCACTCAAACCACACAGGACTACATGGAGATTGAACAACCTGCTTTTGAATAACTCTTGGGTGTAAGGTTATTCTTGTAAGGATATTGCCGAGTTTAAAATGAGGAAACTGAGGCCAGCACGAGACAAATTAAATTCCAGTTTATTTAGCTCCCGGGCAAGGTTCTGTGGCCCCGGGGGAGAGAGAGAGAGAGAGAGAGAGGGGCCAGAGAAGTCGCACCCGGCCGTTCTGGGCGTGGGGTTTTATAGGGGGTGAGGGCAATAGATTGATCAGTGGGGAAACAAAGCATGGGCAACTGCATTGGTCATAGAGAGACTGGACCTGGACTTGGCAAGTTGCCATTGGTAGTCTAGCAGG
>CAUYLG010073597.1:0-17465 GCA_963573385.1 Cacajao melanocephalus
TAATTTATATATTTATGTATAAATATATATATAATTTATAAGATATATAAGTAAAAGTATATATTTTATGATACATATATAAGTAAAATTTTAGTTTTACTTATATATGTATTATATAAAATATGTGTATGTATAAACACATATATGTATTTTATATAAATATATATATTTATATTTATATATATATTTAATATATACATATATAATTAATATATAAAATATATAAAAAAACTATAATTTCACTTTTTTATATATTATGTACCTTGAGAGAGAGAGAGAGAGAGAGAGATATGTATTCTCTAAGTAAATAGTTTTACTTAGATGAAAATGTGTATAATTTCTCCAACTTTTCTTCATGTGGTTAAGTAGTATGCCAGTGTAGATAGAGGGGTGGTTATGGAAAACAAACAGGAGTAAATATTTTAGTCAGTGAAGATATATAAGGGGCATGTAGGAATGATTTGCAGTATTCTTTTCTTGAAATTTGAAATCATATCTAAATACATAAATTATAAATATTGAGAATGATCAAAACTATGGGAGTAACAACTTTTAAATTTCTCTTCAGCAAAATAATGTTCACTTTGTACTTTTAAAAATACATATATTTGTACATATAAATGCTTTAACAGTGTTTATTTCTTTAGTATCTTGAAGGTTGGCTCAAACTTGGTTCAAATTAGAATTTGAAATGTTTGGATGGCTGTGGTGTAGTTAGTGTTCTGTTTCTTGATCTGAGCACTGATTCTCTGGGTAGCCATATTGAAAAACTCATAGAGCTACATACTTGAATGATATAGGTTTTTGTGAATATATATTATACTAAAGAATTTTTTTTTGAAAAACATTATCAATTTGGATAAATGTTCTGTGTTTTCTTTTTATAACTATATATCAAATCCATGTTGCTTTGTTTCTCTGGAAAAATGAAAAATGATAAAGAAATGGAAACAACTTAATTTTATGCTTTTGACCAGAGTTCTTTTGAATAAAGCAGGAAGTTTCTATATTGAAAAAATGTGAATGAAAGTATTCAGTTTATCTGATTGAGTTATTTTGTCTTCATGATATTGTACCTGAGCTCCTAACTGATTTTCTCAATTCCATCTTTTTCGGTTCTCATTCTGCAGTATGGTCTTCTTACAATTGTATTCCTAAATAATATTTGACAGTGTGCATCAGTTGTCGAATGAAGTTTCATGACTTTCCATTGCCCATAGAATAAAATATTTAGTGATTTTTTTCTATCGGCTCACATCGCTTTTTGTTTGCCAAATCATTTGGGGGGCCAAGCTTTCATTATTTTGACCTTTTACTCGTGGTACACTGTATTGATTTAAACAACTGTAATTTTTGTTTGAATTATTTTTCTCTTATTTGTTAAAGTCAGACACAAATCTTGAGATTTTATTAACTAAAGTGTTCAGATTTTTTAGGGCAATCAGTACTTGTAGAAAAATTGTTTACTTAGAGTCTCATATATTCAGAGAATATAATCCCTACAGGGAATTTCAACTTTAAGTGGTACTGCTATAGAAAATAGTAATTGTGAATGCATATCATAATACAAGAAGAGTGAAAATATAAGAAAATGGGAAAATATGAAAGCATTTTGAAAAAGAGACTTCAGAGTTAACTTTTCTTCACAAATCCTAAAAGTGTTTTAAGAAAAAAAAGGTTATGTAAATATAATCTGAGAAATTATATATTCACAATTATTTAATACAAACATTCCCCTGAGAATTACATAAACAATTATTAGAGCTGACTTTTTTTTTTATTATACTTTAATTTCTGGGGTACATGTGCAGGTCATGCAGGATTGTTGCACATGTATACACATGCCATGGTGGTTTGCTGCATCCATCCCCCCCATCACCTACATTAGGTATTTCTCCTAATGTTATCCCCTCTCCAATCCCCCACCCCCTGCTATCCCTCAGCTAGCCCCCCACCAAGAGGACCCAGTGTGTGGTGTTCCCGTCCCTGTGTCCATGTGTTCTCATTGTTCAGCACCCGCCTGTGAGTGAGAACATGCAGTGTTTGGTTTTCTGTTATGTCAGTTTGCTGAGAATGATGGTTCCCAGCTTCATGCATGTCCCTGCAAAGGACATGAACTCATCCTTTTTTATGGATGCATAGTATTCAGTGGTGTATATGTGCCACATTTTCTTTATCTAGTCTATCATTGATGGGCATTTGGGTTGGTTCCAAGTCTTTGCTGTTGTAAACATTGCCACAGTGAACATATGTGTGCATGTTTCTTTATAATAGAACCATTTATAATCCTTTGGGTATATACCCAGTAATGGGATTTCTGGGTGAAATGGTATTTCTGTTTCTAGATCTTTGAGGAATCATCATCCTGTCTTCCACAGTGGTTGAACTGATGTATGCTCCTATTTCTCTACATCCTCTCAGGCATCTGTTGTCTCTAGATTTTTTATTGATCACCATTCTAATGGCATGAGATGGTATCTCAATGTGGATTTGATTTGCCTTTCTCTAATGACCAGTGGTGATGAGCATTTTTTCATATGTTTGCTGGCCTCATAAATGTCTTCTTTTGAAAAGTGTTCATATCATTCACCCACTTTTTGGTGGGGTTTTCAAGGGCCCAGTTTTCTGAAAAGATCAACAAAATAGACTGCTAGCCAGACTAATAAAAAAGAAATGAGAGAAAAATCGAATAGATACAATAAAAAATGATAAATGGGATATCACCATCGATCTCACAGAAATACAAACTACCATCAGAGATTACTACAAACATCTCTATGCACATAAACCAGTAAGTCTAGAAGAAATTGATAAATTCCTGGACATTTACACCCTCCCAAGACTAAACCAGAAAGAAGTTGAATCCCTCAATAGACTAATAACAATGTCTGAAGTTGAGGCAGCAATTAATAGCCTACCAACCAAAAAAAGTCCAGGATCAGACAGTTTCACAGCCGAATTCTACCAGATGTACAAAGAGGAACTGGTACCGTTTCTTCTGAAACTATTCCAGACAATACAAAAAGAGTCAATCTTCCCTAACTCATTTTATGAGATGAACATCATCCAGATACCAAAACCTGGCAGAAACTCAACTAAAAAAGAAAATTTCAGGCCAATATCCCTGATGAACATTGATGCGAAAATCCTCAATAAAATACTGAACCCAACAGCACAGCAAAAAGCTTATCCATCATAATCAGGTCAGCTTCATCATGGGGAGGATACAAGGCTGGTTCAACACATGCAAATCTAAAAATGCAGTCCATCACATAAACAGAACCAAAGACAAAAACCACATGATTATCTCAGTAGATGCATAGAAGGCCTTTGACAAAATTCAACCGCCCTTTATGCTAAAGACTCTCAATAAAATAAAGCTTACTTCTTTTAAAAATTATTTACCCCCTCCGTGGGTTTGTTAGACTTTTGGCTCATGTGCCTAGGGACTTCAATCTTACTGAGAAAAAGAGAATATTATATTTGTTTTCAAACAATGTAGTTATTATTTATTACAACCCAGGTCATAAGCAGTTAGTAAACATGAAAGAGGTATTCTAAATGGGCTACATTTTTATCAAATTTATTTTGTGGGAAAACTCAAAATTCCATAGGAATGTGAATCTGGGCCATTTGAGAGTACAGAGAATATGCACTTGTTCTTTCCATTTAAGATAAAAAGTCACTGCAGAAAAAAATTCCAAATGACAGAATATGAAAAAGGGACAATTGGAGCCAAAATCATTTGGGAATTATCAGGTCTTGATTATAAGAGGACATGCCTGGCCCGGTAATGCCATGAAGGGAATGGAAGTGTAAGTTCCTTGCTGCTGAAAAGTGTGGGCTGTGAGAGCTAAAGAATATTTGAGATTTGGCAATTGAGTGTTTCATTCCATTTCTTCCATGTAGAATGGGCCTCCCTTTCATTTTAGTATCTCATGTCAAGATGTAACAGAACACTCGAGTGCATGTGCATGAGATTTGTAGTCAGGCAGTGCAGATGTGAACCACCTCGTAGTAATTTTGTGAATTTTCTCAAATTGTCTGACTTTTCTGAACCTCTGATCTGTCAAATGGAGAAAATAGCAATTCCTTCCTGCTGGTGAGGCTAAATTGTAATAACGTATGTAAATTATGTGTATATAAATATTAATAATTTAAACTGTGTAGCATGTCCACTCATGTGGAAAGCTCCAGGATGCCCACCTAATAGAGATTGGTCATGTCCCCACCCAAAATCTCATCTTGATTCTAATTCCCATAATCCCCACGTGTCAAGGATGGGACCAGGTTGAGGTGTTAATAATTGGATCATGGGAGTGGTTTCCCTCATGCTTTTCTGATCATAGTGAGTGAATCTTACTAGATATGATGGATTTATAAGTTTCTGGCATTTCCCAAGATGGCACTCCCTCCATCCTGCTGCCCTGTGAAAAAAGTGCCTGCTTTTCTTCTTTGCCTTCTGCCAATGATTCTGAATTTCCTGAAGCCACCCCAGCAATGCCAAACTGTGAGTCCATTAAACCTCATTTCTTTATAAATTACCCAGTGTGGGGTATTTCTTCATAGCAGTATGAAAATGAACGAATACGCTACCTCTTAACAAATTTTTGAGATGTTAAAGAGGCAGAGTGTTTTTCTCTTGTCTTCTCATATAAACTTTTAAATATCAACAAAGCAGGTAGGTCAAAAAAGTGAAATAAAAGATTAAATTATCTTTTAATTAACTCTGTAAGGACAATATAAGAAAAAAGTATTAGAGAAGTATATCAGGAAGTAATAACCAAAAATGTCATATTACTCTTTTGGATTTTGTGATTATTATATTTTTCTATCTTTAAAGCTTTAAATTTATTTGGATTTCTTTACTCATTGACAAATATATTTCATACGTAACATTATATTTACAGTTTGTATTATTTTTCCTATACAGAGCTTTCCCACACACATATCCCAAATTGTATAAGGTTCAGGCTATACAAAACCTGCATCAGCCTTCTTATGGGAGCATATAATTTCCATGATGGGAGAAGTGAAACTCCTCTTCAGTGTATGAAAAACTAATTACCTTTTCTGATCTGTTGTATCCTCATTGGTGAAATTGTATGATAGTTGTCACCTTGCAGATATATCTAAATATTTTGAAAACTGAAATAAAGTTAAATATAATTGTGTACATGTTAATTATAATTTTTGTTGAGGCTTAGCTCCAAATCTCTGTTTCAAGTACTTCAGGACATTGGTAAAATGGCATGGAAGTGAGTAAAAGGCTTTTCCTCTAGTTAATACAAGTAAGTGTTATTTTATTTTAAGATCTTATTAACGGCTCACTTCTTTTGAAACAAGCCACGATTTGGTTTTGTAGTACTGGATTTCTGTGAATTATTTTTCACTGTCTTGTAATCACTGACATGAACTTGAGAGACAGAGATAGGAAATACATAGTTGAGGGTAATTGAGCAGAGCAGAGTGTAAGGAAGGGTATGGATTCAGTGTCTTTTAACCTAGGTCATTCATCTTGACTAACTGGCAAAAAGATTTTGTATATTCAGATGAGACACATAAAGAAGCTTAGAAATGTACTCCCCATGCAGAATCTGTGGCAATAAAATAACTCCTTAAGACCCAAGAGCTGAAATTTCACCAATACCAGATGTATGACAGATTTAAGAGAGAGAAACAAGTGACATATATACTCCACATTTGATAAATTATTGAAAAATACTATACCTGCTATGTGAGAAAATGTTTAACTGTTTATTAAATGTTTAAAAATCTCTTAACTGGCCTCTCAGACATGAAATATGACTATGTTAAGTGATAGAAAACCATGCCTCATTGTTGTAATGTTGGGGTTCAGGATCTCAGGGGATCCCTCAGTTGCCCTGAGAGGATGTTTCTCCAGGTTCTTGATCTCTCACTCCTCAAGAATGGGAGAGGAGACCATGGCACAGTGCACAGTAAATGCTGGACTCCAAAGTGTTTGTCGAAAGTGATTTATTTAGGTAGAGAGAGAAAAAGGAGAAGGAGAGAGAAAGAAGTATCTGGCTCCTACAATGAATGAGAGAAAGAAAAGCCACTCTCACACTGACAAGGGTTCCCAGAGGTAGAAAACCAGAGAAGGAAAACTCTCCTCACACTGAGTGAGAGAATCCAGAAAGATGGAATCCAGGAGAGGAAAGACAGCTTCCACACCGAGTGGAAGCGAATTGAGAGAGAGATGGGGTTTAGGAGGGGAATACAGGCTTTCACCAGAGAGTGTGGAAGGGGACTCCAGGGGGGAATCCAGGAGAGAGAAAGATGGCTTCCATGAAGGGAGTGTTCGTGGAAGTGGACCCAAACATGGAGTCCGAAGGGGTGTGGAAGAAGGGGACTTTTAACCTGGGAGGAACCCCCATGTTCTCTAAGACCCAGGGCCAATGAAAGGAGTTCCTGAGAACTTGCGCTGGAGTGATCGACTTTTTACTCTTTCCCGCTCCCGGAAAAATTAAAACAGAAACCATTAAATCACCTGGTTGGAGAGAGATGGGAAGGGGGCATGGCGCTAGAAGTTCTTGCCCTTAAAATTACTCCCCCTTGTGGACCTGGAAAGAGAACACATTCCCTCATTGATTTTACAGAATCTTAAATTTGGAAAGGGAATTTAAACCATTTGTTTACTGCACCTCAGAAATATAACCTATTCTCTTTAACAGTGCTCCATTGAACACCAGTATTTGGTAAAACACTGACAGGTGTCTCTACATTATAAGGCAGTCCGTCTTGTGGTTGAATGATGAAATTCTGCTATAAAGCACAGTTTACTAATATTAATGCAAAATCCCTCTACCCTCCAAGTAATCATCATTTTTTTTTCTTTTGTAGTAACTTAAACACTTTTCCTTTATCTAAGTTTCTTAAATGTATGTTATAGTGGACATTGCGGCTATTCTCTCAGTATGCATTCTGCTCCATCCCGTTATATAACAACTGTACTTACTGAATGAAGTTGACCTCAGTGAGACCCTGAGAGTTCTCAGTCATCACCACTGTCTGTCTCCAGTGCCCCATCCTAGTCCTCCTCACTCTCATCTCACTTCAGGTCTCCTAGAATCACTTGCCTCCTCCCTGTTTCTGATCCATCCTTCATGGAGGCCATTCGCCAGCAGCCCAGATGATCTTCACAAGCACTGATCATACCGTTGCTTCTCTGTTTTCTTTGTTCACAAAATTCCAGAACTGTTTTACATTGCTCTTTGAATAAAATCTATTATGCTTTTCATGGCTTACAAATCCACAATGTGTCCTAGTTTCTTTCAACTTTTCTTGAGTCATCTCTTAACATTCATAACTAAACCATTATTCCCTGTCCACATAAGCTTCTTTTTCCTTTCCATCAACAACTCAGCTTAGAGAGCTTTGCAATTGTCATTCTTTTACCTGGGTTTATTTTCCCACTGCAGTTCACGAGTCTCATTCATTGTTATTTTTCAGAGGTCAACCAAATGTAGTTCTGTAGAAGAGTTCCAGGACACACTTGTATTACTAAAGTACTCCTTCTGGGGTACTCTATTTCTTGTTAACCAGTTTATTCTTTTATGGCACACTGCATAAGAAATAATAATATTTTATATTTCTTAAATTTTTGATTAAATATCTCACCTACTGGAATGTGAGCTGCATGAAAATAGGAGATATATTTTTTCTCTTCACTGCTTTGAAATAAGCACTTGAACAGTACAGTTTATATTGTGGGTTGTCACACACCAACACATATTTGTTAAATGCTGAATAAATTAGTGGAACTAGCATTCAATATATTATTATTCCTATCGGTCATATTACTAAATAACAACTATAAGTTTTAATAGTATATAGAGGACAGTGGTAATAGGAGAGAGTCCTTCTAATAGCACATAATAAAATATTAAATAAATTATTTTCACTGACATCATCAGGGTAGAGTTTAGCATGAAATATTCAGTTAATCACCTGTGTCCCATTTAGCATTCATGCCACTAGCCTGTAATAATTTCTACCTGTGAGCATCTTTATCCTTTGCTAAATATGCAACCCATTTGATGTTGGCACACACTGTCCTTTGATATCAAGTTTATTAATGCAAATTGCTCTCCCATTTATAATTGCTTCATATTTATAAGAAAATGTCACATATGAATTCTAGCCTATTATGAGCTATTATAACCTTCCAAATTATTCTGAAATATACGCAATGCTAATCACTATTTAGTAAACACTAGTTTAAGTCATAGAAGAAGCCAGAGGAATGAAGGGAATAAGAAGCAATTTATTAAATATTTCCTATCAGCCACAGTGTTAAGCAGGAATGAGCAAACATTAATTTACTAAATGATAAATAAGTATTTTAATATCAAATAATATTTTATTATTTCTTTGACAAATTAGATGTTTGTAATTTTCTTGGGGACCTTCTGTTACCTCTTTCTATCATAAAGCCTATCCAAGGAGAAAAGATTTTCATTTTGAGATGTGTCCTTCTATCCTCATTTCCTTCTTAGTGTAGAAACCAAAATTAAATAAGTGAAGAGAACTTAGAGTTTTTCATTTGACAAATATCTTTTCACTTAATGTAGACATTATGCTAAATCTGGAGATATAGCAGGGAACAAAACAAATGATTTTCCTTTTGAGATATACATTTTAGTTAAATACAATCGAGTTTTGATTTTTTACTTTTGAAGGCAAATGTGAAAGGATACCTTTTGTTGAACTGATGGGGGAATCTAGGGTTTAGTCAAATAATCCCACAGGGAAGCTGTGTAATAAGATTGAACTAGAAGGAAAACAAAACGGAAAGAAGCTATGCAGACTGTTAGTGAACAAGTTTAAGAGATCTTGGATTTAGGGTGAATGTTTTGTTTAGCAGCTATGTTTGCAATCTACATTGAGAATGAAAGTTGGGGGATATATATTTCTGAAAAGTTTTGCAATGTAACTAATTTCATCATTAAAATATTTATCTCACTTTTTTTCCTAAGTGTCCTTGGTTGCAGCAGTAATATTCTATTGAGCCTAGTAGCACAAAGCCTAAATGGCTTACATTGAGTTAGTTCCTGCTTGGCTTAGTAGTTGATAGGAAATATTTAGTAAATTTGTCCTTCTGCCCTTGTTTCATTCCTCTGGCTTCTACCATGACTTAAACAATCATTAATCTTTATGGTTAAAAGGTTGCTAAGCCATGTCGTAGGACCTACCTCCATTTTTCCCTCCTGCCTCCTGGTGTTCCTGCTTTACTGACATCCTCCCACCTACTATTCTCATTCCCTCCCTGATATGATTTGGCTCTGTGTCCTTATCCAAATCTCATCTTGTAGCTCCCATAGTTTCTACATGTTATAAGAGGGACCTGGTGAGAGATAATTGAATAATTGGGGCAGGTCTTTCCTGTGTTCTTGTGATAGTGAAAATGTCCCACAAGATCTAATGATTTTAAATATACTAGTTTCCCTGCACAAGCTCTCTCTTTGCCTGCTGCCATCCATGTAAAACATGGCTTGCTCCTCCTTGTTTTCTGCCATGATTGTGAGGCCTCCTCAGCCATCTGAAACTGTAAGTCCGTTAGACCCTTTTTCCCATATAAATTATCCATCTTGGATATGTCTCTATCAGCAGCATGAAGATAGACTAATATACCCCCTCCTTGCTTCCTAATGTTTCTTAAACTCTTACAGTGGATCAAGCAACATAAATTATCCAAAACATCAAAATAATAAATGAAACTTCTTCAGAGATCTTTTTGAATCTTTCAAGGTCTTCAGTGTTTCATTTTAACTGACAGTTCCCTAGTATTTTCTCAGAGTCTTTTTTATACTCATCATAAATTATGTAGTTAACTTTTGTTTCTCATAGCAAAGTTAAGTTGGTAAGTCTTTAATTTCCAAAGCTATAATTTTTCTTCTTCTTTCAGAAAGATGAATGTAGTACTGACCTCAGTTGCTTCCTGGTTTGACGTTTCATGAATGTGTCAATATGCCTTGTTTAGAAGATCTCAGGAGACATTGCCCCACTCACATCTGCATATTTTGAACTGAATATTAAAATACTATACTGTCTATATAAGTATCTATATATGTATGTATATATACCCATATCACATGGGTATACATCATCATGGGTATACATCACATGAGTGGTGTGGGTATATAAGAGAAAGGCACGATTTAGTAACTCTTAGAATATAATAGGCACTAGGCTGAAAAGTTTATATGTAGTTTTTTGGGTTTAAAAAATTACCTTTAAAGCAAACCTGTGGAATAGGATACATTATACTGTTTCAAAGATGAGGAATGGTTCCAGAGAGGTAAAATACTCTGGCATAGTTAGCATTAATTGAGTAGAGGCTTGAATTCAGGTCTGTAGCCTGGAACAAAACAATTTTCATAGTAATGGAAGCGACCAGATATTAATAGTGCATGCAAATGTCGTGCCTACTAGGCCATGCAGAATTCTTGGTACTTTGTATATATTAAATAGTTTAATCCTCACAATACTTTTAGCAGATGGGCAAAATTATTCATTTTACAGCTGGTGAAATTGAGGTATGGGGAGATTAGAAAATATTAAATTATCAGTTAAGGATCTAGATAGTTTTTTAAAGGAAAGCTAAATCATTCCCCAATCTCTACTCCATTTTTGTAGAAATAGGTGTTTCTCTGTTAATTATATTTAAACAAATATAACTTGTCCGGGCATGGTGGCTCACCCCTGTAATCACTGCACTTTAGGAGGTCAAGGTGGGAGGATCATGAGATCAAGAGATGGAGATCATCCTGGCCAACATGGTGAAACCCCATCTCTACTAAAAATACAAAAATTAGCTGGACATGATGGCACATGCCTGTAGTCCCAGCTACTCAGGAAGCTAAGGCAGGAGAATTGCTTGAACCCAGGAGGTGGAGGTTGCAGTGAGCTGAGATCACACCGCTGCACTTGAGTCTGACAATAGAGCAAGACTCCGTCTCTAAATAATTAAATAAATTAATTAATTAAATATCAACTTATTAGTCTGTTGTCGTTTTCTCAAAATTATATATTTAGAGCTTAGTTTGTACTGTATATTTTGTTCTATCTCAAGGAGAATTGAAAAGGGAATAAAACATGTACTTGTCTTCTGGAATGTTCTAATTCTTCTGTCTTTAAAGTGAATAGAGATAAAAATGTTTCAGTGAGTGTCAATGTTTCATTGTGTGGTGACTTTGAGAAACGTGGACTCTATAAGCTATTTCAGTGATCCCTTTAAATGTTTAAAAATATGTCAATTAATGGATAGACCAGTGGCCAGAGTGCTGGATAGGGAGTTGACATAATAGTGCTTAAGCAATAGATGTATACTTACGTATGTGGTATTGAGTAAACCATTTAAATTCTCTAAGCCTTGTTTTCCTTATCTCTAAAATGAAAACTGTTTGACTGGAAGATACTGAAGGTTTCTCTAAGATTCTATTAAATTTTCTGCTATATCTAATTTCAGTCCTAGGAGCTTCAATTTAGGTCAAGGCTTATTAGTTTCTCAGTAGAAAGATAGGACAGATTATTTTTCTTTCAAAATAATAGGATTGAAGGGAAAGTAATCACATGTAATTCTGAGGCTAGAATTCTGGATTTGAAAAGAAAATATATTAATGAACATAAGCTGTAATCAGTTTGGTCAAGACAGTATTCCTTTTCTTCATTGGAACACAGTTGTGTTAGTGTAAGCAGTAATTAAGAATGTTTAAGAACGGAGAGGTAAGTTTTTCAACTGAATATCTAAAAAAATATTTCTCCTAAACTTGAAATTATAGTAAAGGCAAGGCATTACTCTGAATTTTCTAGATATAAAAGTAGCCTTGTTATACTTCTGATTCTTAAAAGTATGAAATTAGAGCAAATATAAATTAAGAGCTGAAATTCCTTGTATATAAAATTCTCCTTGAAATGAGAAAAGTCTTAATCATTGTAACAATTAAATGGGTAGGACACATCTCAATATATATTCATCTTGAACTTGCTCTTAAGTTGTTTGCCATAAATATGGTCTTTAATTTTTAACTTGTCAGCATTTGCTCACCATAGTAAATTTAATATTTACTGTAAAAGTCTGACTAGGTTGGGTATGATGGTTCATGCCTGTAATCCCAGCACTTTGGGAGACAAAGGTGGGCAGATGGTTTGAGCCCGGGAGTTCAAGATCAGCCTGGGCAACATGACAATACTCTATCTCTACAATAAAAAAAAAAAATACAAAAATTTGCTGGATGTGGTGGTGTGGGCCTGTAGTCCCAGGTATTTGAGAGGCTGAGGTGAGGGGATCACTTGAGCCAGGGAGAGAGATCCAAGATCGTGCCACTGCACTCCAATCTGGGCAATAGAGAAAGACCCTGTCTCAAAACAACAACAACAACAACAAGAACACAAACACACATAAAAACATAATACCTTGGATTCTATAGGATAGTAACTTAATACAAATAGCATTTGAAATTAAAATTGCTTGATGAATATAAGGATCATTAAAAAATCCAGGCACAGACAAATGCTAAAATCAATAAGGATAAAAAGGAAAACATGAAATAAAAACAGAAAGAAAATGAATCTAACTGTATTTCACATGAATAATGCAACTACACTGAAGGAAATTTTAAAAAAGGGACTCTAGCATTTGAAGACAGTATTTTTATTACAAAATTTTCTGCTCTATGCAAAGGAATTGTGAAGAAATGCAAGACTCTGGTTAGTAAGTTTGTTTTTTTCAATGTTATAAATTAGAATTTATGAAACACTCTATATATTTCAGGACTGAGTAGACAAGCACATTATAATGGAAATAAAGAAGCCAGGATTCTCACTGTTAGAGAAGGGAATGGATCATACATACAAAACTAGAATAAACCCTGTGATACTGAAATGGAATTGGAAGAATCAATATAATTTTATGGTTTTCAGTATAACTAGGCAGATAATATAGCAAATAATGTTCATATGTTATGTATCTATTGTATGTATTATATATCTGTATATAGGCCATATGGGTTTTGTCGTCAGACTTTGCCCCCTAAGTTTAACTTCCACTGATGTTTCTTGCCTTAATCACATAATTACTATGAAGGCTGACAAATGGTGATTGTTTTGTTCTATAATTTCTTCCAAATGTATTGGTTGGCTACTTGGCATTTGACTATAAAAAAGAAAGAGATTCTGTGTTACTCCATTCAAGCCTATATAATTAAATATCATAAACTTGATGTTTTAGAAACAACAGACATTTATTTATCAAAGTCCTGGAGCTTATGATATCTAAGATTAAAGTGCCAACAAATTAGATGTCTTCCTCTTTGATAGATGGCTCCTTCTTTCTGTGTACTCACATGGTGGAAGGTGGGAGGCAGCTCTCTGGTCCTCTTTTGTAAGGGTGCTAATGCCATTGACAAGGGTTCTGCCTTCATGACTTAATCAGATTTCAATGACCCCCATTTTCTAACACCATAACATGTATTATATTAAGTTTCAACAAATGAATGTGGGTGTTCAGTAGGCAGACACAAACATTAAGATCATAACAGATTTTAAGTAGGTAGATCTTATGTCTGCTTAGAGGGCTTAGAATCAATGAAAGCCTGGTAGGAATGAGTATAGCTGGTGCCTAGATCTTGTTTTCTATATAACATATTCCACTAAATGGAAGGAAGGCTCGCTGAAGAAATGGATGATTCCAGAGATGAGGCAAAGTAATATAAGATGAAGCTGGAACATCTTGCTGAACAATAAACAAAGGTGCTAAAAATTGTACAGGGCATGTCAAAAAGACACAGGAGCCAGATTTTCATTAGCTAGGACAATTTTCACATGCATATGAATAATGATGCCAGTGATTCTAACCCAATGAATAGAGCAAAAAGCCATGCTATACTGACATATGTAAATAGATTAATTAACAAATGAGAATAACTTATTAAAAACAGTCAGATGTCACGTCATCAACAAAGGTAGAAGGAGTGATGGAATTATAAAATCAAAAATTCTCAATCTACAAAGTAATAATAAATTAAGGCAAGAATCAATACATATTTGTATTGGGAGTAAAAGTTTAATGAGAATAGGATATGTACGTAACCACAAATTTATTTACCAGTAATGACTCTTAGTGGAGAAATCTTGCAAAAACTAACTAAATGAAATGATCACAGTTAACATGACCAGTAATAAACACAGTTCACCTTTTCTGCACCAAAAGAAGCCTTGGGTTTATCTTGAGTATTTCCCCTCTCAGTACTTAAATCAGCCATTTCTTCAATGAGCCGGGTTCTTTCCATTAGATAATAATAGACATTGACAGTTTTGAAGAGTCCAGTATACCTATTATGTAGTGTCTCTTAATTTGAATTTGTGTGGTGCTTTCTTATAATTCTGTTCAGATTATGTATTTTTGGCAAGAACACCAATCTCAGAGATGACGTTTTGTTCCCATTTCATTCTCTCAGAAAGCACATGATGTGGCCTGTCCTGGGGCTTGTTTTGGTGAAAAAAAGTGAAGTGTACTGGAAAACAAAAATAAAAACAACACCCACCCACTCATACGATAATCAAGGTATGTCAACGGGACACAGAATTCAACCAAAAGAGTGCATCAATCCTCAGTAAATTCGCAGAAAAGTATCAGAGAAACTCAATTGAAGAATGTTACAAAAATAGTTTGCCAATATTCTTCAACACTATCAAGATCATGAAAACATGGGACAGCTGAGAAACTGTCATAGCTCAGAAGATTCTCAGTAAACATAACGATTAAGTATAATATGCTATACTGGAAGATATACTGGGATTAAAAAAAGAACATTATTTAAAAATTTAGGAACTCTAAATAAACTGTGGACTTTGAGATAATACCAATATTTGTTCACTAGGTGTGACAAATGTATCATCCTAATGTAAAATCTTAAAACTGGGTACAAGATTCCCAGAAATCTCTGCCCTATCTTTGCAGCTTCTGCAATCTAAAACTATATGGAAATGAAAAGTTCCTAAAGAAATACATATCAAGGTCATGAAAGGCAAAGAAAACCTGAAGAACATTTTAGAATGAAAGAGAGTTAAAGAGACATCCAAAGCATGATTCTTGTTTTGCTTCTGTACTATTTTTTTTTCCTTTTGAAATGAAAGCCATTATTAGGACAGATGGAAATATAAATAATTTCTACAAAGTAGTTGATTGCCCTAAGACTGTTTTAATATTTGAAGCTTTAAACATAGGAGGTAAATCCAGGAGCAGGTTCCATAAGGCAATTCCTCACCTTCACAGCAATCATTGTGAACAAAATACATGTAGGCTTAATTTGCTTTGTAAATGATTATTTCTAAGTCAATACTTGAACATCTTGCTTACTAAACCCTTGCCAGTTCATTTATGTAGATGAGATTCCAGAGAAATAAAAGTTTTTTAACTTCATTGAACTGCTGGAGAACTTCCCAAACTGAGAATAGGCTTCTCCCTATGAAATTCTTTTGTGTCCACAGGACGTTTGCTGAGAGGCAGTGGAGAAGTGAGAGGAGACTCTATAATGGGGAAGTCTCCCTAACTGATAATTCAGCCTTGGAGCTGTGGAACGGGATGAGAAATAGAATTAGCATAGGTCATTTGATATTTTTTTTCTTTTTTCAGAAGCCTATTCCCACAGATCATGATGCGTAGACATTAAAAAGCAACTTTGATGAGGCAGTGGTAGGAAAAATGGTGAGAAAAATTAAAAGGTTACATGCTCCATACGCCATGCACATTGGCTAGCTCAAAAATAGGGCCACTTTAAGAATATTCAGTGGAAAATTAGGCTGTATTTATATGTGATCAGTTTAATTCCTGCCTCTATTATTCCCTATTGGTGCAATTCTAAGAACTAAATATTAAAAGAAAATTGTCTTAGAGGAAACTAAATTGAAAAGAATAGGTTTTCTAAAGAAAGTAGATTAGACATACTAGTTTTTTGCATCCTGGGTATTCAGAAATGTTTGAAATGTTAGGACGTATTATCCACTAAATATATTTTTCAAAATCGAACAGTTCTTTAATTCCATTTTTAATCTTTATAATTGCTACTTGCAGGGTTGCCTTCAGCAATACAGAAATATTGCTCTGATGGAATGAATGCACATAATTATTCCAGAACCTCACTCAGAGAGAAGTATAATTATTTTCCTGAACAGAGAGTACTTGAAGTTTTCAACCTCTGATGGAACAGAAGGAAAGCCATCCTCCAGGTAAGCTCTAGAGTGGACTCGCCTCTGAATCTAAGAATTGCATCATTAGAGATATCTTGATGATTTTAGCTAGTAATATCCTATTTTATCATAACTCCCTTCTCAAAGGGCTCAATGATGAAATTAAGAGTTATGGTTTAACAGAAAAAAAAATTTGTGCATTTTATATGTGCAGGAGATTAAAACTGCATAGCAAAAATGTTGTGCTACATTGGATCACAATTAAATAAAGAAATCTCTCCTTTGAATGACTGTGGGGAGTTTTCAGGAGATTTCAGAACCAACCCTTTCTAGAAGGCCCATTCTTTATTGCCTCCATCCCCAGCCACCAAAACCAGAACACTTAACATTAGTATAGCAGTTTAAAGGAAGCATCAATGTTTAGAATCAAAATGCTACCTCCGTACCTAAGTAAAAAATATAACAGTAACATCCATTATAGAGTGAAGGTAAATAAAGCCTACTGCAGTAAGCTATTAATACATTTCAGAGTAAACGTTGAGCAAGAGCCTAAAAGCAACAAAGACTATAGATTGGTCAGTAACAATAGTCCTCAGCAAGAAGCAGTCTGCAGATTATAGTTTACACTTAAATTGTGGTTAATAAAAAATGAACACGAGGATATAGAAGCACAGCTTTTCATTTAGTAACACTGACAGGACACATATTGGAAGCCCTTTTGTAGCCTTGTTTCTTTTATGCACTGCTCCTCAACTTGGCTGATTCAGGATACTAAATGGGGTAGACAACCTTAGATTTGCTCTCACTGCCTGCATGGACCTTCCTTTTTAACTGGAAAGGTAAGACAAACACACACGCATTGTTTCCCAGACTGTTGTGAGACAAAGAGGAGGCTGGTTTTCAATTCCTATTGCTGTGATAGATATGGATTACTAGAGACAATTGAAGCATCAACTCAGTATTCCATGTTTTCATCGCTAGCTTCATGGGTATAAAAAGTAGCTGTGGAGGACACAGCAGAAGCATCTGCATCCTTCTAGTCTCTGGATAGAACTCTGGTAGTTACAGTTGAGTTCTCTTGACCATAATAGGGGTAGAACTTCCTCTTAACTTCTGCCCCACCAGGTCATTCAGTGATTTGGCAGGCCCCTAATTTCTTATGTTAGTTCTCTTTCCTCTTGCAATATTTTAATTATTCCTTCTAGAATGAGTATTAAGTTCTGACTGATTACCAGATTACTCTCTCTCTCTCT
>CAUYLG010073600.1:0-27500 GCA_963573385.1 Cacajao melanocephalus
CTGTCTCCATTGTTAAGCACAATTATTGGCATAAAAGAGGTTTTTAATACCCATTTTTAGACTGCATTCTAGCCTGGGCAATAAAACAAGAATCCCGTTCTCTCTCCCTCTTTCTTTCTCTCTTACATTCTTTTTTTTCTTCTTTCTTTCACTGTTTCTTTCTTCTTTTCTCTCTTTTTCTTTCATAAAATAAATAAAAAAAACAAAGCAGTATTTTCCACATAAAATAAATCAATACAAGCAGTATCTAAGCGAAAATCTCAACCTATTAGCATTGTACAGATAAAATAATAGGTTAGTTTAATAACATCTTCTGTTTGAAAACAGCATCCCAGGGACAGAACCTCTAGAAAAGGAATTTATTCTGTCTAAATTTAAAAATCTATATATTTCAGCTTATATTCCCTCCTTAACTGTTTCTAATAGTTAGGCACAGAATTAGCATTCTGAACTGTGTCATTCTAAAGACATTCATATTCGGAAAAGCTCATATAAGCATACTTCATTCATTTAAATTCTTGACTGATGGTAAACTTAAAAGTCAAACACCGAAATGATATAGTATTACTTTACATAAAGGTTTCTCCTATAAGAAAAGCATACCAAAGAGCTTAAATGGACTACTTTCAGAGTTGATTACAAAAGGGAAGAAGGATGCAGCATGAATAAGTATGTGTTATAGGTAGCATGTATTTACTATGATAGGTATTTAATAAGAAATATTACATTTTGAATATAAAAGTAAGCTTCTCTGGTAGAAGCTACATTTTCACAATTAAGAGCTAGGACAATTAAATATCTATAGAATTGGTTTAAAAAACTTTTTTTATTTAGAAATGTTGGTAGCTAAAGGTAAATTTAATGATTGGAAGTAACAATGTTCTGAAGTCTTAATTATGAGGGCAGAAAGGAAGAAAGAAGAATGGAAAAAAAAGGGAAGGAAAACAAAGAGAAAGAATAAGGTTTTATTTTTAAATTCTGTCAATCTTTAATGCAAGAGGGTTATATTGGACTTTAAGTTAATTAAGTATTAAAATCAATCATCTGAAAGTCTTAATATTTAATATTGTTAGATTGCGTATCAAAGTAGTTTTATTACTTATTTACTCCAAACCTTTCCAGAATACTTCATTTGACAACAGGGGGTCTGTTTCTCACAAGATAAATGCATTTACGATGCCAAATAAATTATATATAAAAGCATTTGTCTTAATACATGTCATTCAATATTAAATATCACCCATTGGTAAAACCCTGAAAACTTAATTCATTTTTACCAACCACACAATTTTACTATACAAGCGTTGTCTAATAAATAGGTATAAGACTACAAAAGGGGTCAACATACAAGAACAATGATCAAAAGAGACTGAATTTTTATAATGTTCATGCTATCAGAATAAGCTGTTTAGGGCAAACAATTCACTGTAAATTAAAATACTAGATTCATAAACAATATGCATAATGAGAAACATGCAGAATATGAGAGGTTCACAGGTGGACTTAAATATTTCATATTACAAACTAAGAATACATTTTGCCTTTCAATATTCCTATGTTATAAAGTCAGGAGAAAGTGGCAGTTGTGATCACATAAAGCAAGAGAAAACTGAGCACTCTAAGAGTCAAACTGCCTAACAGAAAGCTCTCCACAGTGTATCCTCACATGGTTTCAGAGGTCTCCTGAGCAGATGCTCAAGATGCAGAGACTGGGGAATTAGCTCGGCCTAGTGAGCAAAACCAAACCTTTTATTATTATGTAGCCATATGAAAATACTTTCAATTGTTGCTCTTACTATTTTACACAGATACTACCTCTAACCATTAAAAGATTCAATCTGATTTTCGTAAAATCAAGGTTAATACAACAAGTGATTGGAAATTCAGGAAAAATAGAATTTGAAAAGAGAAAACAGAAATCATAGTTTAGCCAATCATATTAAACTAATGATAATTAAGGATAAGAAAATGAAAAAAGATGTTTGTATGGCTACTCTTCATACAAACATCAAATCAAATCATATTGTCCAAAACACCAATGAACAAAAATCTCTCCTTGGTGCAAACATGAGGAGGCCAGATGTATGTTCAGGAACACCTGACCAATTGTGGGGCAATCCTTCTAAAAGTCCATATGAATCTGTTATTTATCCCTTGGTTTTTAGTAAGCAGTAGGGTTGGAAAACCTAAAGAAATTTTAGTACTTATAGATAGTCCTTTCAATTAAATAATAACAACAGAAGCAAACATATAGCATTTATTGGGAAGTAAAGTTGTTTAAAGTACTATACATATTAACTCACTTAAACCTTACAATAATTTTATAAAGTAGATACTGTAACACCTTTTACAGATAAGGAAGCCAGATAAGAAGTTATGTGACTTATTTAAGGTCACACGGCAAAGCTACCTAAAATGACAACAATCACTTAATAATTGGCCTTTCTTGCTGTAGGCAACATGAAATCTATGTATTTTACTCAACCTATGAACTGTTTTTTTAGCAAGCCCATCCAGTTATAGGAAAAAGAAGCCACTGTTGTGTCAGGCTGGAAATAAAAGGTTAGTTCATAAATACTCTCGTATAGTGGATGAGAACTGTCGTAAGTCCTTGTGATTCATTTAAAAGTCTTCAAGAAATTTCTGAGAAGCAAATAAACATTATTGTTATACAATATGCAAGCTTTACAAAGTTAAACATCCATAAATAAATAATAAAAGAACCACATACTGGTCAATGATGGGAATGTGTCATAAGGCAATGATTATAATTAATCAAATTAGTAATATTCATGAAACAAGTTAACCACTGGAATTTCCAACTATTCTTCCATACATTACAAAAAAAAAAAAGAATAGGTTTTTGATTATAAAAGTAGAGTCTGAAAGTATTTCAGAATAACATCTGGTTTATATGTGATATAAAGCAGACACTGCCTTATGGCTAATCTTCTGAGTCAATTTTATTAAAAATACATACATATAAATACAAACATAGTATACTATACAACTAACTCTCCATCTACTCTTCTTGTTTTGAAAAATGTTTTAACTTTTACTTCAGTTATCTATCTTCTCTTCAGAAGACATTACATTCCAGATAAAAGATGATATTATGGAAAAAAGAAATTGTATCTATTTCTAAATTTCATATAATACCTATCTCATGACTGACACGAGGATGAAATAAAGCATATGGGGACATATATCAAAAGCTGCAGTGTACTACGTCCATTGTTGTCATTCCTGGCAATAATAATAAACATTAAAAATTATTCGTAAGAGAGCAGATGTATTAATTGTTACATATTTTTAAGGTTATATTGATCTCAGCTAAATAAACACAGCAGAGTAGGAACAGACCAGAAGAGGGAAGAAATGATAGGGACAGGGGTCAGAGAAATTCTAAGCAGAAAAGGGTGGGTCCCCAACAAAACTCCACCTTTAAGCTGAAATGCCTGAAACCTGCAGCCGAAAGTCAGAACTTGTATCCCTGTTTTCCCACTCAAATGTTGCCTTTTCCTAAACTACCCATGGCCCACCCTGCTCCTCCATCCTGTGCCTATAATATAGGACACCCAGGACTCAGCCAGCAGAGAGAAGAAAGCAGCTGATGTCGTGACTACCGCCGAACATCAGAGAGAAGTGGTTTCACATGAGAGGGACAGCTTTACAGAGGGACCAGCTTGTGTAACTTTGGAGAAGAATCCAGCTGGAGATGACCAGACTTAAGGGCAAGATTACTTATCCACCCTATCCCCTTTTCAGCTCCCCTTCCGGCTGACAACCACTTTCATCAGCAATAAAATCCCCTGCATTTACCATCTTTCAATTCATTCATGCAACCTCATTTTTCCTGGATGCTGGACAAGAGCTCAGGAGCCACAAGTGCAGATACAAAAGGCTGTCACACTGGTTCTTTGCCCTCATTGGCAGAGGGCAGCCGCCTCATGAGAAAACACAGAGCCTACTGAGCTGTTAACACTTAAGCTGTCTGTGAAGGGCGGAGCTAAAAGAACACTGTAACATGCCCTCTGGGGCTTCAGAGGTCACAGGCACCCCACCTGGACACTGCTGCGGGGCCCATACAAAATTTGCTCCTACTAGAGGCCAAAACTGCTTGCTCTGGCTTCTGCACCTGCTAACCTGAGCGCTGCCGTCCGTGAGGGGTGGAACGCAGCAGATCCGAGTGAGTAGAGATGGATCCCATGGGCACTGGAGCAGCCAGCCAATTCCACTACTTGTTCACCCCAGTTCCTACCTTGTTTGCTCACATGCTCCCTCCCATGAGTTGAGAGCAGAGAGCTGTGTATATGAGGCATTCCTGTCATGAATCCCATGAAGGGGTCAAGGAAATATCCTGCTTCAGAAAGAGCATTCTTGAGAGAGAAAATATTGTGTACAAGGGCTCAGTGAAGAGGTAGTGCATGCACATTTCATGTAAGGTGTGTAAGGAGTCAAGGTCAGCTGGGTTGATGTTCAAGCTTAAGAAGTAGAAAAGGACTGTACAAGGCATGGCTTAGAGACCTTACTCAAGATTCTGAGCTTTTTCCTAATGGCAATGGAAACTACTTTTAAGTACAGAAGGACACCATCTCCTACTACTTCTCCACATTTAAACTTCCTTCAGCGATACCAAATCACATACCTCAGGACTTCCATACATGTGGGTCCTCTGCAAGGCACTACTGTTCTCACCTTCTTTGGCTAACTAACTGTTACTGGCCCCTAAGATATAGCTCAAAAGTCACCCCTCCCCAACATGCCTTCTCCCACTTTGATTCAGATGCTCACTTACCTTATGCATAACTCCATCCTAACATTAACCATTGTCTAGTATAATGGTTGGTTTTCCACTAACTTCTGTGGTAAGGATAGAGGACCTGTTTTATTCATCCACACTCTTCAGTTGCTAGCATACCAGAACTTGTAAAAATCATTCATTCAATGAATCAACAAAAACAAAAAGGCATGCTTCTGTATAATTCCCAGATATGAGGAAGAATTGAGCTATACTTGTTCTACACAGAAGCACACAAATTGAAATGATTTAAAAGAACCTTGTAGTATGTCATAGGGATATGGAGTATACTGTTTGAGATAAAAGTCTGAGTTTATCATCAGATTATTTTTTAAAACTATACCATAAATAAGACCTAAAACGGTCATTTAACAAATAGATACTGAGCAGCACCTGCTACAGCCAACAACTACAACACTGATCCTCACATCAAATGCAAACTCAATAGGCAGTGAGCCTAATTTATACACTGCTTGGCAAAAATTACCACCATGATACTACATGTTACAATGACACTGAAATGTAGTATTTACTTTCAACCACAACTTTGGACATTCTCAAATCATATAACAAACTACATTACTTAGAATGTTTTCTTCTCCACAAAATCAAAATCCTTTTGAAATGTCAGAAAATTGTACAGAATGATGAGGAAACAGGCTTTTTTTTCATATTTATAGTGCATATAAATACGAAAGCATATTAGCCTGATTTAATTACCAGTTCAAACAACAACCTGATCTCACCTTTGACAAGTAAAATAAATGTTCTGAATAATTTAACTAAAGCAAACATTTGCTGTTAATGCTAGCTAATTATAGTAAGAGCTGGAAAGATAAGAGGAAGAGAGATGACGAAGAGAAAGGGAGATGAAATTTTTTAAGGTCGAGATCTGTATTATTCATTGAAACATGATTTTTTTCAATGAATTTAATTCACAGAAAAGGGCAAACTGAGTAGAGCCAAGTTTCTTTATAAATACTCAGATAAAGAAACATTTTAGCTTATTAGCTTATTTTTTCAGTCAGTAAAAAATTATCTGTCTACCACGGGAATAAGAAAACAAGTTATAGAATTAGGATACAATCAATCTCCTTCTCTCCGGGGGCTCAAATTTTAGTTAAGAAAAAGTCCAGGAAATGGGTTGCCAGATAAATAAAGTAAAAAATAAAATAAATACCAATGGCCAACTAAATTTGAATTTCAGAAAAACAACAAAAGTAATATTTAAGACACTTACACTAAAAAGTATTCATTACTTACTGAAAATCAAATTTAACAAGGAGTTTTGTATTTTATCTGACAACCCTACTAGGAGACATATAATCGCAAGTATTCATGGGAAAATATGTGGTATGACCACTGTAGGAGCTCCAGGATAAAAAGAGATCTCAAAGGACAAGACTCCAAAAGAACTCACCCAAAGGCAGGAAAGAGATGTTTTTCCCAGAGCTGTCATCTGATTGCTACTGGAAAAAACTAAAATGTGCAATTCAAATGTACTGACCCAGCTCCACAGAATCTTGTTTTTAAATTACGCTGAAAAAAGGAGCTGTAAAGAAATATAACAGACAAATGAATAAACTTCTTAGTGGAGACCATCAGCTACCATATGGCAGAAAAATGAAACATTATGACAAGAATACAAGACCTGCTGAGTAGAAACAGAGAGTATAAGATTATTCTTATACAGTTCAGAGACTACAGCTAACCCTTGAACAACATAGTTTGAATTGCACTGGTCCATGTAGATTTTCTTCTGCATGTGCCTCTCCTGAGAGAGCAAGACCAAAGCCCCTCCCCTTCCACTTCCACCTCCTCAGCCTACTCAATATGAAGACAACAAGGATAAAGATGTTTATGATGATCCACTTCCACTTAATGAATGTAAATATATTTTCTGTTCCTTAGGATATTCTTAATATATCCTAATGAATAGTAAATATATTTTCTCTTCCTTAGGATATTCTTAATAACATTTTCTTTTCTCTAACTTTATTGTAAGAATACAATATAATACATATAACATACAAAACATGTTAATCAACTGTTTATGTCATTGGTAAGGCTTCTTTCTGGTCAACAGTAGGCTATCAGTAGTTAAAGTGTTTGGGAAGTCGAAAGTTATATACAGATTTTTGACTGCACAGGGGTCAGCACCTCTAACTCCCATGTTGCTCAAGGGTCAGTTGTATTATTTTTACCAGTGCATAATTTAGTGGGGGAAATCCAAAGAAAATGTGAGACTACTTGAATTGATTATAAAATATTATGTTAACGCTTTTACTCATGAGTTAACATAATATTTTAACTCTTGTATTAATGTCAACAAATACACATGATACTGCACAAGAATCTAAGCTATGATCCTCTCTGAGTGGGACCTTAAATTCTGAAAACAATTCAATAATGCAAAATGTGAAGAAAATATGCTATAGTCCATATTAAAATGGCCAATTTAATTGATTAGTAGCTTCAAAAATGATGAGTTTACTTGCTGATGGAGCAGAAACTTCTATTAACTTGGATAACATGAGCCATACATGATATATACATCAATGTAAATGTGCAAATGTTCCAACTGTAATAGAAGATTATCATTATTTACAGAGGCAAGAAAATTCCAGTCTCCCAAACATAACATAAATATATACAAACTTTTTAAAATTGATGGTAAACAATGATAGTCATTTAGAATATTAAAATATTATTAAATAACGAATTTTAGTATCACTGGAAAGTGATCTGATATGGGGGTTTCTCTCAGAATCCACGGTGACTGTAATGGTTCCATTTTTTCACAAAAGAGATTTGTGGACATGCCAACTTCTGTCCATATGTGTTCTAACACAAAAACTGTTTAGGCTGTCCATGTAAGAAAACTGACATATATAAAAATGTCATTATAAGCCCTCAAAATGGGAATAAAACTGTTTCAATTTCATTTTCATGAGAGGGAAAGATTAAAGCACTGATTAAATGAAAAATGGATACAGAAGAAAGAGCTAATTATAAAAGACAGATCACAATACATAGTGCTCACATAGTATCTTGAAGTCAGAAAACATAAAGGCTTTATGGTGATTGTCAAAGAATGTTTCAAGACATCAGTGAATACTAAAAAACAAAACAATTCTATAAACTCTACATAGAACATACACAGGCCAGAAAGGATATATGAAAAGAAGTAATTAACAAAACTGAATAAACTGGGACTACAGAGGAGCTACACAAACCTTATCCTAACTCCAAGGGAATTTGACTAGCAAAGTACATACCTTCTTTTTTCTAATGTATATGCTCAGGTAAAAGACAGTAGCACACTATCTCCAAAATTCCACTGAATACCATAATAAAATGTCTAAAAGCTAAGTACGTTAGAGTTCTAAAATTCTTGCCCTACTAATTTAAATAAAATTACTGCATAATTTTTAGAATTTTGAAATCTATGCCTAAACTTCAGTAACCAATTGAAAGTAAATGACAAAATTTCATGCCATGCTTTGTCATCTGTGGAACAATGATACAGTTCAATTATATTTATTGAACAAATTAGCATCATTTGTCTTTCTCTGTGCTAAGAACCGTTTGGCGTAGTGATGATTGCTAATATTTTACTTAACGCTTACTAACTGCTAGACACTGTGTTGTATGTGTATTATTATCCCATTTAATCTTCTGAGCAATCCTATTAGACAGAAATCATTATTACCCCCATTTTACATAGGTGGTAATTGAGGCTAGCAGGTTAATAATTTCATCCTGGCCAGGTGCGGTGGCTCACGCCTATAATCCCAGCACTTTGGGAGGCCGAGGTAGGTGGATCACGAAGTCAAGAGATCGAGACCATCCTGGTCAACATGGAGAAACCCCGTCTCTACTAAAAATACAAAACTTAGCTGGGCATGGTGGTGTGAGCCTGTAGTCCCAGCTACTCGGGAGGCTGAGGCAGGTGAATTGCTTGAACCCAGGAGGCAGAGGTTGCCGTGAGCCAAGATCATGCCATTGCACTCCAGTCTGGGTAACAAAAGCGAAACTCCGTCTCAAAAAAAAAAATACTACTACTAATAATTTCATCCCAAGGTCACACACCAAGTGGCTGGAAATTGAACTGAAACTTCTTCAGAAACTCATTTTAAGATATCCTACTGCTTTCTCACTATGTACAATGGCACGGGGAAAGGAACATCAGGGATTTGGGATGAGGAGAGAAGCAACATCTCCTGGGAGGTAGAACACAAAAAATACACAGACCACATAATGAAAAGTAGAATGTCACAGCAAAGAAGCTGTATTAAAAGGAGCTCTAACTTTGAAAAGACAAGGGGTAAACACAGGGGTCTAAAAAGACTTCATGGAGAAGGGAATATCTAGGACAGGCTTTGAAGAAATGGTACTTCAACAGGTAGAGATGGATAGAGAAAGCTGATCAGAGATCAACTCTAAAAAGATTGTTCTGAAGCCAGCAAAATGGACAATAAAATAGTAAACATCTACGTTTGCAACACAGAAAGCTACACTGAAAAAAAAGGCAGCTGCAAAAGAGACATATAAAATTATATCATATGAAATGCAAATTATTAACAATAAAGCTTTACATTTAAATAGCAGTCTGCAGTTTACAAAAATTTTCACATATATCATGCATTCTCAATGGCAGTGATATTGTCTCCTAGGGGATGAAATTGGTGCACAGAGTGAGTGTGGGGAATCACAGATACTATAATAGTTTATGGTCCTTAAATGGAACAGAGTACATAAAGAGAAACATAGTATATCTGTGTACATTTGTGTTATTAAATGTGTTTCATGGGGGAGGACCAATGGGAGAAGTTTTTCTTTAAAGACTTTTTAGGGGTGCAATGATTTTTTTTAAAAGGTTCAGAAACACTGACAAATACTACCTCATTTGATCATCCCAACCATCTAATGTAAGCAGGTATTATTCCCCTTTAAAAAGGCATGAGAAAAATAATACTGAAGAGTTAAAGAGATGAACTGAGAAAAACAAGTAGTGCCTGGAATGGAATTTTATACATACACACAGCCGATAACATAAAATAATGTGTAACCTCACTTACAGTTCAAGAAATATCAACGAAAACAATTAGATGCAATTTTTCACCTCTCAGATTGCAAAATAAAAAAGGTGGATAATACCCAATCTTGATAAGAATTTGCAGAAATATGCATTTTGATGCTAATGAACTCGACTTAAAAAGTGCAAGTTTTTAGTAAGGCAATAACTATCAAAATTACAAATGCATCTAACTTTTGAATCAACAGTTCTACCACTAAAAATGTATCCTACTTATATACCCTCTAGCCAAATCTATACAGACTGAAGTTGATCGTAACAGTGAAAAATCATAAGCAATCTAAATGTTCTATAATCATTGGTTTTATGAATTACAGTAATCAGGCCAGGCGCAGTGGCTCACACATGTAATCTCAGCACCTTGGGAGGCCGAGGCTGGCAGATCACCTGAGGTCAGGAGTTTGAGACCAACGTGGTCAACATGGTGAAACCCCATCACTACAAAAAATACAAAAAAAAAAATAGCCATATGTGGTGACAGGTGCCTGTAATCCCAGCTATTTGGAAGGCAGAGGCAGGAGAATCGCTTGAGCCTGGGAGACAGAGGTTGCAGTGAGCCCAGATTGCACCATTGCACTCCAGTCTGGGTTATGGGCAAAACCCCGTCTCAATACACACATACAGACATAGATACACATTATACACACACACACACACACACACACACACACACACACACACCAGTAATCCAGAAATAGAATAATAGGTAGGAATTAAAAATCTAAATGCTCTGATTTTAAAAAATGTACACAGCATACTGAAATTAACAATGCTACTTGTATGACCCCACTATTTTATGAGAATATGCAAATGTAAGTTTACTATGCATTAACATTTCTGGACACACAAGAAACCAACAAAGCATCAGAAAGAGGAATTCTCCAACTGTATACATAAGTATACACTTTTAAAAGTAGAACATGAGAATGTATCTTTTAAAAATAATTCATTATAAAAATGTTAAAGTGACTTGCTCCAGTTCCTACAATTGTGAAGCAAAACTATGAATAAAATTCCATTCTTGTGGTTCAAAATCCATTGTTTCTTATTACATTGCTTTATAAAGCTTACTACTGTTCAGAAAAACCCATATTGGTGATTAAATATGGTAATGTCCATGGTTCCATAATGCCTACTGAAGTATAAATGCCCCTGTAGGTTCTCAATGTCTTTCACGATCTACCCACACCTGTGTTCCCAATCCTCCCTCCCACGTCTTTTTAGTTTCTAAAAAGCATTCAGTGTTTCCCTACCTCTTTATTTTCTTGGATAAGAAGCCTCGGTGCAGAAATCCTCTCTCAACCAATCACTCTTCCTAAACCTCTTTACTCCTTTTTTAAACCAATCTATTCTCATGACGTGGCATACAATAATAAATATTGCTGAATAAGTAAAACTATATCCATCGGAACAGATTCTACTAATCACTTGATAAAGTTAATCTCAAATGCTCCATTCTCGCTCAAATGTTTCCTAACTTCTTTTCATTCAGTTTTAGAATGTTAAATTGAATAAATTCAGAAACTGAATCATATTTCTGCTTCTAATGGGGAAAAATTAAACAAAACAGGAGGTTTCTTTCTTCCAAGAGAATAAAAGGGGAAGAATAGTCCTGAGAAGAAAACTATCCCTAGAACGTAGCAGCTACCATACTTCTTTCCATCACCATGCTTATTTCTACAAAAGAAAACTTCCAATCTACTTATTTATTTATTTTTGAGAGACAGGAAATCTGTCACATATGATGGAGGGCAGTGGCAGAATCATAGCTCACTGCACTCTCCAACTCCTGGACTCAAGTAATCCTCCAGCCTTAGTCTCCCAAGTAGCTGGGACTACAGATGAGTGCCACCATGCTCAGTTAATTTTTTTTATTTTTTGTAGAGACCTGGTCTCCCGATTTTGCTCAGGCTGATCTTAAACTCCTGGCCTCAAGCAATCCTCCCAACATGAGCCACAACACTTGGCCCAGAATCTACTATTGTTGACACTGGTGACTTAGTCACATTATCTAGGCTCAAACTGAGGAACTGTCCTCACTATCTGATATTAGACAAATTAGTTAAACTCTCTGTGCCTCAGTTTCCTCACAAAATGAATACTCAAGTCACAGGTTTTGTGAAGATTAAATTAATATCCCGAAAGTATTCAGAATATCTGATATATATATATATATATATAGTAAGCATTCAATAAATGTTAGCTATAATTGTTATTGCCATCACCAGCACACTGTCACTACTCTAGCGAATATATTTACACAGGTTAGAATAAAATCAAAGACAGGATGGCTGTTGAAAATGATGGAACCTTTGAGTGATCCCCAAGATTTGTTCACTACCTTATACATTGTAATTAGATATTCCACGCTGTTTTCTCAACATGCCTGTAGAGAAGGAAAGAAGGTGGTAAGCAGAAATTGAAAAATTCCAGAGCTGCACAAATATAATATACATTCAACTTAATACTTATTGAATCCTCCCACGTGCCAGAAGTTGGTGTAGAAGATAAGCATTTTGTGGTGAATAAGTAACTTGCTGTCCCCAGAAAATATACATTATAGGAAAAGACAATAAAGACAAGGATAAAGAGTTCACATGCCAAGTACCAACACATGTTATGAAGAAAATGTAAAGAGGCCTAGGGGATATAGAAAGATGGGATATAACTGAAAGCTTATTTGGGAGCTGGGAGCTTATCTGAAAATTGTAGTCTTACGAGGCACCTCTGAAGTCATGATATTTGAATAAAGTGAGGGAACAAGCCACATGATAACACGGAGGAAGAGCATGCTGGGAACAGCAAATACAGAAGACCATACTGGGAAATAGCCTGGAGGTCTGGAAATACTGGGAGAAAAAGAGGGGGAAACAGAAGAGAGGCTGGGTCACTTACATTCTTTCAGGCCATGAAAGGACTTTTATATTCAGTGGCATGGAAAGCCATTGGGGGCTTTTGAGGAAAGGTGTGACAAGGTATGATCTATTCTTCAGAAAGATCACAAATCTTTCAGCTGATGAATGCACTGACTACTTGCTCATCCACTCAGGCCCTTCTTCAGAAAAGAGCCCTTCCTCAGAAAGGTTAAGAACAAAGGCAAATATACATTAGTCCTCAAAATCTTATTAGATTATGGTATGTAAGAAAGCGCAGAAAAAGAAAGAAAGCAACCATCACGGAACCTGAAACAAGGTCAGTAAAAAACAAACAAAACAAGTTAGTAAAAGAAGGTAAATTAAGTAACAAAAAAGGGCATCTAGCAGATAACAATCTTCAAGATGCTTCTCTTATTTTTGGAGAAATAAAAACATCTGCACAAAATAACCACATAAGCAAAATCAGACAATCATATAATAAGCAATACTAAATTTAATTTGATTTTATATTTGTATACCCAAACCTTATCATCTGTTTTCTTTTTCATATATTCATTGTTATATTCAGGCTTCTGCTGTAAGTTTGAATGTTCTATCCCCTCCCAAATTCCTGTTGAATTTTAATCCCCAATGCAACAGTATTGGGTTTTTTAGGGGGGGGCCTGGAAAGGGTGGTTGAGACAAGATCTCACTCTGTCGCCCAGGCCAGAGAGAGCGCAGTGGCATGAACATGGCTCACTGCAGCGTCAACATCCATAGCTCAAGTGATCCACTGACCTCAGCCTCCCAAAGTGCTGAGACTACAGGCATGAGCCACTGTACCCAGCCCCCAGTGCAGTAGTATTAACCCAGCCCCCAGTGCAGTAGTATTAAGAGGCAGGGCCTTCAATAAGTGATTTAGCCATGAGGATTCCACCCTAATACATAAGGTTAATGCCTTATTAAAAATGCTGGAGGGAACTAGCTAGGTCCTTTTTGTCATTCCATCCCTTTCACCATGTGAGGACAGAAGATTCATCCCTTAGGACAATGCAGTAATAAAGTGTCATCTTGGAAGCAGAGACCAACCCTCACCAGACACTGAACCTGCTCTCTCACCTTGATCTTGCGCTTCCTAGCCTCCAGAATTGTGAAAAATAAATCTCTGTTCTTTGTAAATTATCCAGTCTCTGGTATTTAGTCATAGCAGCACAAATGGAATAAGACAATCCCTTATACAAAATTACAACATACTTTTTGTTCCACTCCTCCTTCACTCATCTTTTTGGTAATAACAAATGTGTTTTTTTTAAAAAAGCCTGGTTTTTCTCAATACGCCTTTCAAGGTTGTTAAATGGTTTCTTATCTGGTCAAGTTGAGATTTTTAAGAACTTCCTTTTTAATTTTTAATAAAAGTTTACAACTTGATTTTTTCAAAAAAGTCAACAAACTGCAAGCATCTATTAATAAAGGTCTTAAATAAAAAAAAATTAAGTGGACGAAAATTTGATCACACCACTACACTCTGGTCTGAGCAACACAATGAGATACTGTTTCAAAAAACAAAAAAATATCCCAATTATTTACCTAATTATAAAATATTCTCAGATAGCTGTTTCATCTGGGCCACCAACATACCATCCAGACTTAGGAAGACCAGGAAACTTCGGGGCCCCCTGAGCCACAGCCGCGGCCACATCAGCAAGCACTGGAAGTACTCTGAAGGCCACGGTAATGCTGGTAGTATGCATCACCACAGGATCCACTTCAACAAACACCACCCAGGTTACTTTGGGAAAGTTGGAATGAGGCATTACCACTTAAAGAGGAACCAGAGCTTCTGGTTCTGTCTGACTGTCAACCTTCACAAACTGTGGACTTTGGTCAGTGAGCAGACACAGGTGAATGCTGCTAAAAACACGATGGGGGCTGTTCCCATCATTGATATGGTACAATTGGGCTACTACAAAGTTCTGGGAAAGGGTAAGCTCCCAAAGCAGCCTGTCATTGTGAAGGCCAAATTCTTGAGCAGAAGAGCTGAAGAGAAGATTAAGGGTGTAGGGTGTGGGGTGGGGGGGGGTTGGGGGGGTGGGGGGAGGGCTGTGTCCTGGTGGCTTGAAGCCACATGGAGGGTGTTCATTAAATGCTAACTACTTTTTCGAGAGAAAAAAAATACACACACACACGTGTGTGTGTGTGTGTGTGTGTGTGTGTGTATTTTACACGTGTGTGTGTGTATTTTTTTTCTCAGATACAACTTTCTTATTTGGGAGTAAATTCCTTTTCTACAACCCAATAATCCCTAAATCTATTTCCCCATACAGTTAAAAGTTAAAATACTTAAGACAGAATGCTACTTTATTTGACCTTTTAATGCGAATATGTGAGGAAAATAAAAATATCCAAGCTTGTTACTCAATTGAAACATATCAATTTCATTAATCACATTTAAAAATCTTAGTCTGTTTCCCCGAGGAACTGACAACTACCAAAGTTCATGAGCTCCTACACTAGTATATGGTGTATCAAGTCCTAATATGGGGGAACGGAAGGAGAAGATGAACATGTGAATGAGCTGTGGAAAGAAAATCTTGCCACCAACTCAAACAATCATTGCTTTATGAAGAACAAAGACAAAGAAAACTCTAAGTCTCTCATTAAAAACACCGCCTTCCTAAAAACTATTTCAGTCAGAAACTGCTGGTGATAAGATTGGATTGGATAAATTTATTAACAGAGTCAGTATGCAATAGATTTTGTGAATTGTCAAAAGGTCTTTAGCGCATACCAGCCTGTTCAGCTGCGAATGTGAATTACAAAAGACAACCTTTAGTCAGCTCTAACAGTCCTTCTGGATTTTGGTTTCTTTTAGTTTTATGTTATTCTACTTTTGCTTCTGAAATGATTTACTAATCAGACAAATCTGTAACCCCAGGAAGTCAGTGTCTGTTTCTCTTTCTCCTTCATTCTCTACATACATACACAGACACAACTATCATTCAGATAGATAGATAACTTCATTTCATTTCATTTCATTTTGAACCTTCAAAGAATAACCCTTGTAAAGTATGTGATTCTCTTTCTAACCTATATAATCAAGTCCAGCACTGTTTTTTCTGAAACCTGTTGTGAAGTTTTCTACAGCAATGGCAAGGGGAAACAGATGGAAGAATTAGTGTACTGTCTTTCCTCCTCAAAGAAATAGATCAAGAAAGCAAAAGAATCATCCATTTTGATGGAACTAAGGCCCCCTATTCTAGAATTAGTACAGCTATACAGAATAAATTCACTTTCATTTAGGAATTTTCCATCTTTCAGGATGCAAAAGCATTGTTTCTAATATATTATGGGTAGAAATTTAATGATAGATCCAAAAATCTTAAAACTATGCAAAACATGTCCATATTATCTTCATTAATGGAAAACTAGATACATAAAAAGATACTTCTCAGGTTGGCAAGCATGTTTGCTACCTAAATCTTATTAAACATATATGTTTGTAAGTCAATGGAAATTTTAAATTAGAAAAGAAAATCTGAATCAGATTCAAATTACATCTTCTTTTTACCTATTCCTTTTGGCAGTACTTGCAAAATCTGTAGCAACAAACTATCACTTCATTATCTTCCCACAAGACACTGGTTTTCTCTAACACTTCACAATGCTTCTGAGATAGCATATCTAACATAACACCTCTACTTCTCTCCAGCATTTAACAAGATAAAGAAAAGGCAGAAAGAGAGTAGACAATGTCCATGTTAGAAGTGTGAGAATCTAACTCTCACGAACATTCAAATTAACTCTATATCTCAAATCACTGTAGACATCAGATATGACTCTGTTACTGTTTCCCTTTAAAGGAACAGGGTCATTCACTCAGTGTTAACCAATGGCAATCATTAATTAATGGTAGCGGGAGTAGTCCCATTTAAATTAAAATATAATTAAAAGCATAGTAATGTAAAGATTCAGGGTGGTTGTTTTAATGACTTTTCTTTAATCAAGTAAAGATGAGTAATCAAATGTGTTTTTTAAAGAAGGCTATTTCTATTTTTCACCCAAATGGGAGCCCTCAAAGAGAAACTAAAGTAAGTTTTTAACTCACCTAACTACTCAATATCAATTTTCCTTGACTGTGTAACAATACAGTTTAAATTTCTTCAATGAAATTGTTAAAATGGAGATGCAGATGACTAGCTTACCTCCTTTGTAATAATGCTTAGAACATGTGTATAGGGACCTATACACAAAAACATATGATTTTCAGGGTTGTATCAGAAATTAAATATAGAAAGAAGAAAGTTCATATATTTCATTCCCACTAAATCCATTCAAAAGGCTATCTCCCAACAGGTCTACTCAAGTGTTTCTCTGTATCAGTGTAGTTGGTACAAGCATTCAGAGGACAGGAATCAGGCCCACATAATGTGCTTTTATGGCCCTGACACAGCTTGATGTTTATTAAATCTTAGTTGAAAGACATTTGACAATACAATTGCTGAAAAATTCAATGTTCCCTTGCATGGGAAATCTTGTGCCTTGTACCTTATGATTTCAGCAGTGCCATGTGTGCTGCGATAGTTATGGGCCTGTCAATGTTTCCATTATAAACTCTGGTTTTCAGAGGTTTCTATCTTGGCCTATAAAAATAGACTCCGGTCTGTAACTTGGCATAAAAAGTACTGGTATCAGCCCAAGAGAACATTTTTTGTTCCAAAGATTAAAATAAAAATCTGTTTAGTAGTTTTAAGTTAACAGAGTGTAAAAAAAAAAAAAAAAAAAGTTGGGGGGTGGGGAGGCAGGAGAATGTTTTTAAAAAAACACATACACACACACACACACACAGCCAATGCTCTATCTCTCACTACTACTTCATTTTAAACTTTCAAATGATTAACACAAAACAAACCAATGATACTGCATAAACGAAAAACCTAAAAGGAGTTTTAATTAAAAACGTTACAGCGATTACCAAAAAAATCATAAATTTTAAACTACCTAAGTAGTATCTCAATAATCCTCATATTTAAAGATTGTCCAAGTACCCACTGACAGTAAACTAAAACTAATTCAAAGATTTTTTTTTCAGATATGTAAAAATTACCTTTGAATGAATCACTAAATGAAGATTTACTGCACATTAGGAGACAATCTTAAATCTTATTTTCAAATGCATGCATCAAGAAGTTTCTCAAACATTTTATAACTTGAATATACGAAACACTAAAGTAGTCTTTACAAAGTGTTGAAAGATATTAGTCAAAGTTTTGTGGATTTTTAAAGCTTAATACACATCTGTTCCTTTCAAAAATACAATGGTCATATAAAACTGCTGCATAGTCACAAAAGCGTATCTTTTACAACAATAACTCTATCTGTTAAAGAAAATGTATTAGTATAGTCCACATAGAAGGTGATTTGGAAACAGCCATCAAAATTAGAAATACATTTTAAATTTTTATTGTGGTAAAATACACAAAATATTTACCATCTTATCCATTTAAGTGTACAATTCAATGTTACTAAATACATTCATAATGTTGCTCATCCATTTTCATCATCCATCTCTATAACTTATCATGTAAAACCAAATCTCTTGTTAACAAAAAACGTAAAACTCTGTAAAAATTTTAAAGGGTTTATTCTGAGCCAAAACAAGGGACCATGACCTGAGGAACAGTCTCAAGAGGTCCTGAGTTATGCTTGCAGTGGCTGAGTTACGGTTTGGTTTTATGCATGTTAGGGAGATAGGAGTTACAGGCAGAGACATAAATCAATACATGGAAGGTATGCACTGATTTAGCCCAAAAAGACAGAGTATCTTGAAGGCAGGGAGGGGAACTAAAAGTTACTGAATGGTTTTAGGGATTCTTTAGGTGGCAACTGGTTGAGAGTGTTAAGCTTTGTCTGCGGACTTGGAAGTCACAGAAAGAAATGATTGAGTTAAGATAAGGCAGATTATGGCCAAAGGTTTGTAACATAGATGAGGTCTGAGTTAGCAGGCTTCAAAGAAAATATATGACAAATGTCTACAGATAGGAAAGGTATCAGACTATTAGTTAATCTCTCCTAGATTTGAGAAAGGCCTAGAAATGGAAGGTCTGACTATAGTAATGGAGTTTCCCCTAAAAAAGATGGCTTTGCATGGCCATTTCAATCTGATGGCCTTCTGGCAGCCTTTTAAAAATATGTCAATGAAATAAATTTTGATGTAAAATATTTTTATTTCCCTCAGGGCCCACTATTTGTCATTTGATGCTATACCAGAGTCAGCTTGGAAAGTAAGCCACATTATACTGGGTTAAAAACAAACCTAATGAAAGACGTTATAGTTTGTAGATTGTGGCTTAACCATCGCCTAGCATGGCCTCAGGTCTTGTTTATCATTTTTATCTTATTGCCGTAGAGAGTCTGCTTTGACAGTCTTATGATCTTTATTTCAACCTAAACTCCATAAGGGAGGAGGTATAACAAGGCATGTCCAGCCTCCCTTCCAGTCATGGTTGAGAATTCAGTTCTTCTGGTTTCTCTGAGGCCAATTTTTCTTGGCCAAGAGTCTGTTCAGTCAGTTAGGGGGCTAGGGTTTTTATTTTTGGTTTACGCTCTGTACTCGTTAAACAGACTTCCCATTCCTCCTCCCCCAGCTTCTGGCAATCACCATTCTACTTTCTGTCTCTATAATCTTGACTACTCTAATTGTCACATATAAGTGGAATCACAAAGAATTTGTCTGTTTGTGACTAGCTTGTTTCACTGAAAACAGTGTCATCAAGGTTCACATATGTTGTAGCATATCTGGTTTCTTTCCTTTTTAAGCCTGAATAATATTCCATTATAGGTATATACCACATTTTGTTTATCCATTCATCTACTGATAAACACTTGGTTTGCTCTGTAAACCCAAAAGTATCCGAGATAAGTCTCATTCAATTTAGAAGTTTATTTTGCCAAGGTTAAGGATATGCCTGTGACACAGCCGCAGGAGGTCCTGATGACATATGCCCAAGGCGGTCAGGCTACAGCTCAGTTTTACACATTTTAGGAAGACATAAGACATCAATCAATACATTTAAGATGTACAATGTTTCAGTCAGGAAAGGGAGAACAACTCAAAAACCCAAAGTGGAGGCTTCCAGCTTATAGCTATGTACACACCCCCACCCCCCTGTTGCTCCCAGAAATGTCAGGCAACCATGAGGTCAGGTGGTTGTTAAACTGTCTCTCTAAAATGGTAAGTGGTGACAGCCAGCACTAGGAAAAGATAGTCTCCTAACAGAAAACACCAGGAACTGGTATTACCCACCTCTCAGTTAAGATCTCAGTAGCTGGGTGAGCAGGGCTCAAACAGGCACACTAAGAGGCAAAATGGCCTTTTATATGATCTTTCACTGGGAACACTCAACAGGTAAGGGGAAAAACTCCTCAAGTGAACATGTGCACAACTCAGAAAACTCCAGAACCATACCAGTGTATAAAACCCCAAGTCAAGGGATAAACAAGGCACTTGGATCTCACAAGTCACCCGCTTAGCCCTTCCAAGTTTACTTTGCTTCCTTTCACTACTGCTCTAAAACTTTATTTAATAAACTCTTACTCCTGCTCTAAAACTTGCTTCAGTCTCTGCCCCTGCCTTAAACCATCTACTATCCCTCCACCAAATTCTTTCCTCCAAGGAGGCAAGAATCAAGTTGTTGCAGACCCACACAGATTTACCACTGATAATAGGTGGATTCAAAGATTTTCCAACTGGCAACTTGTCAAAAGAGTTTATCTAAAGACCAGAAACCCAGTCAGGCATGGTGGCTCATCCCTGTAATTCCAGCACCTTGGGAGACTGAGGCAGGCAGATCACCTGAGGCCAGGAATTCAAGACCAGCCTGGCCAACATGACAAATTCCTGTCTCTACTGAAAATACAAAAAGCTGGAGTGAGGCCAGGCATGGTGGATCACACTTGTAATCCCAGCACTCTGGGAGGTGGAGACAGGTGGAACATTTGAGGTCAGGAGTTCAAGACGAGCCTGGCCAACGTGGTGAAACCCCATCTCTACTAAAAATACAGAAAATTAGCCAGGCATAGTGGTGTGTGCCTACAATCCCAGCTACCATGAGGCTGAGGCACAAGAATCAGGTAAACCCCAGAGGCAGAGGCTGCAGTAAACCAAGACTGTACCACTGCAATCCAGCCTGGGTGACAGAGTGAGACTCTGTCTCAAAAAATAAAAAATAAAAAAATAAAGACCTGAAATTCCATATAAGGGAGTGTAGAACCCTTTAAGATAAGGGGTTGTAGAGACTACGGTTCTTACTATGCAGATGAAACCTCCAAGTAGCAGGCTTCAGAAAGAATAGATTGTAAATGTTTCTTTGAGACTTCTCTCCAGGATCAGAGAAAAGACTTAAAAAGCGAAAGGTATTCTCTGCAGAACATAGATTTTGCTTATAAGAGACAGCTTTGCAGGGCCATTTAAATATGTCAAAGAAATATATTTCGGGGCAAAATATTTCAATTTCTTCCAGGGCCTGCTGTCATGTGATGCTTTACTTTTTTTGTCAGGCTGGAATTTGTTGTTTTATTGCTATAAAAAGTCGTAAGATCTCTATTTTAATGTTAACGCTGGTCAGTTGTGCCTGAATTCCAAAGGAAGAGTATAATGGGGAATGCCAGATCACCTCCTTCCCATCATGTCCTGAACTAGTTTTCAGGTTAACTGTGGAATGCCCTTGGTTGAGAGGAAGGGTTCATTCAGACAATTAGAAAGCTTAAAATTTTATTTTTAGTTTACACTTCCATATTCCAGCTGTTGTATGAACATGGGTGTACAAATTATCCCTTTAAGACCCTGTTTTCAGCTACTTTGGGGATATGTCCAGAAGTGTGATCACTGCATCATATAGAAATTCTATTTTCAGTATTTGTAAGAAACCATCATACTGCTTCCCACCACGACTGTACCATTTTACCTTCCCACCAACAGTGCACAAGGGTTCCATTTTTTCCCACTGCAGGCGAGCGCCACCATGCCCAGCTAATTTTTGTATTTTTAGTAGAGATGGGCTTTCATCATGTTGGCCAGGATGTTCTCAATCTCTTGACCTCGTGATCCACCCGCCTTGGCCTCCCAAAGTGCTGGGATTACAGGCGTGAGTCACTGCTCCCGGCCCCAAAACGTTGCTTTTCTTAAAATTCCCCACGTAATGCTGAAGCACTGAACTGGGGACCATACTTTGAGAACTGTTCTAGAAAAATGACTATTCAAAACTCTACATAAAAACCCACCTATCAGTATTATAATTTGATTATCAATAATATTTAGATAAGAATGTATGTTTACTTAAAACTTAAGAACTCTGCATAATGGGTGTAGAAGATAATATAAAAGAGGAAAGAAGATAAGAAACACTATTTTCTTTTCAAAAGTAGCCACCTATCTCCTATTTCTGCCACTAGATGGAAACCAGTGCAATGAATAGCTGTCAAACTGCTGATATGGTAAGATACAGTAAACTGAGGTGAAAATTATGTCACATGGCATTAATTACAAAGAAACAGATAGCTGTGGGTCTCTATGCTGACATTAATGGTAGAATTAGCGTATTTATTTTACAATTAATTGTATATGTCGTTAGCTCTTGGCCTATAAATAACATAAACTTCAATCAGAGCTGTTATGGACTAATTTTCTTAAATAACAAACAAATAAAAGCTGTAACTACGGTTTTTTATTACTTTTCTTTTCTTTTTTTTTTTTGGAGACAGAGTTTTGCTCGTTACCCAGGCTGGAGTGCCATGGCATGATCTCAGCTTACCGCAACCTCCACCTCCTGGGTTCAAGTGATTCTCCAGTCTCAGCCTCCTGAGTAGCTGGGATTACAGGCATCCACCACCACACCAGGCTAATTTATTTATTTATTTATTTATTTATTTATTTAACTACAGATGGGGTTTCTCCATGTTGGCCAAGCTGGTTGCGACCTCCCAACCTCAGGTGATCCGCCCGCCTTGGCTTCCCAAAGTGCTGGGATTACAGGCGTGAGCGACCGTGCCTGGCCGGTTTTTTATCTCTTAAAAAAGCATTATTATTGATCTAATTGTGACCCCGAAAGATTCATACATTGAAATCCTAACCCCCGGTAAACTCAGAGTCTTACCTTATTTGGAGATAGGGTCTTTACAGCAAAAACCAAGTTAAAACGTCATTGAGGTAGAACATAATCCAATACAACTTATTTCCGTATAAAATGGGAGATTTGGACATGTACAGAGGGAAGACACAGGGAGAAGACCGCCACTGACAAGGCAAACAAAGAGGCCTGGAACAGATTCCCCTTCACAGACCTCAAAAGCAATCAACCCTGCTGACACCTGATCTCAGACTTCTAGCTTCTAAAACTGTGAGAGAATAAATTCTGTTGTTTAAGCCACTAAGTTTGTAGAACTGTGTTAAGACAGTCCTAGCAAACCAATACAGTACCTTTTTTATTTACTTTTCTTTTTCCGTTTTAAAGGTGGAATGATGACTAAAAGCAACATACTGCATCAAGTCCTGAGACAACAAAAATGAGTAATATGTGCCTTCAAGATGCTTATAGTCCAATGGCTTATTATATAAGAAAACATGAATATTCATTAGCCACTAATAAGATTTTGGTGTTTTTTTCAATGTTTATTGGCACATTATTCAATGTGTCACCAACAAAAATAAGAGACACAAACACTGAATTCTACTTTATTTCTACTGCCACTATTCCAATTCACACTTATTTGCTTCCTAGTCCTTAGCACAAACCTTCAGATTTCTTTCTCTCTCCAAACCAAAATACACATTGCTGACAGCACCCTTCTTGTCACCCTTCCCTTTATGTAATTTACCTGATTGAAATATTTCAATAAATACCTTAAAGAAACCAGCTTTTTCCCAACTCAAGATATAGATGTACACAACCTCAAACAAATTACTTAAACCACTGATGCAGTTTGTACATAACAAACTGAAATGTCTTTAAAAGAATTAGCAATTACTTATAATGAACAAAAAGAAGAGTAACAATATCATAAATTATTAAATATACATGAGCATAATCATACCCTCTTATATAATTCCTTACTAAGTCCAGCACGGGAAGAATTATCTCAAATTTTTAACATAGTGAGGGTACAAATTGACAGTTATTTTTGATCTGTAGCTGCCTTAAAAAACACCCATAGCTATCATGGAAACCCTATCATAGAAATCCTAAGTTTCCAAAATTAAATGTAAACTACTTACAGGGCGCTTATATTTTGCAAAACTTCATTTATACTGTGCACTGGACTTAGAAACATGGCCTCAATTACAAATGAAAATTTTAAATTTGAATTTCTTACTATTTTATTATCACGCCTCTCGATTACTGAATTAACATTGTTACACATATTGTTATCCACTTGTTTTATCTTTATAAAAAGTAATAGCATTCAATTGCCAGGGACCGATAATAGTACTAAATCCACCTGTTTTATCTTTATAAACCACTTGTTTTATCTTTATAAAAAATAATAGCATTCAATTGCCAGGGACCGACAATAATACTAAATTTTCTCTAGGATTCCTCTTCCCTTTCTTTTCCTTCTCAACTGGGTTCAGTTACATGGTTTAGAAATCTAATCAGTCTGCTGATATTCCACTATTACAATCCAAGTAAATAAATTTCACATCTTCAAATATTACTAATGTGCAAAATAATATTTCTTGGCCACTTTATATATAACATTCTAGTGTCACAAGTTTGGTAGGTGCCAGAGAGAACATCTCTTATTAGTCCTACAATTAAATGATTCAGCAACCAGCCACACTATCTTTGCCTTTTAACAGTTCCAATCAGTAGCAGATCTAGGTGTAATCAACAGCAGCAGGGGGCTTTAGGAAGCAAAACAAAACAAAAACAGTAGGAATCTTTACTAGAATACAGTAATTGATACAAGGGAACATTGTAGGCTGTTTTAATAGAAGTTAACCTAAGATATTAGAATCTGACTTTATAATGAGAAGTGAAATATGCAGGACAAGTTTTAAACATCTAAAAACAACAAATATCAAATATTTAACAAGGTTAAAATGAAAAGGGACTATTTCAAAATGAATCTTCTCAGTCTCAGAAGGGTCATTACTTCTGTTGTGGTTATTCAGCACCCATCTAGAAGACAAATTAAAGCCCTCCTTACCTCCTACTGCTACCATACCTAACCAATTTCACCATCACATACTTATAAAAATTAAAGCATCTCAGAGAATAACTAGCAATGCTTTTACTTCTCTTAAGAAACATTTAAAATTTTACCAGCAACATCAGGACAGTCTTAAAATGTAATTTACCAGAATGTTCTCATTTCTTTTTTTTTTTTTTCCTATTTTTGATTTCCTAGCCTAGAGTGTACAGATGATAGTTAAGTGCTATATGTGGTGCCACTTAATAGCATGCAGGTAGCACACTGATTTATTTAGATGAAAAATCAAAGAGCCAATGGTAGTATGATGTGATGACTACAAATTCTAACTACACAAAAATTCACAAATGGAAATGTTACCATAGTAACATCCTGATCACACTGCACATGAGAATAGTTGATTTCATGATATAATTCTATGTTCATTGCAGTATGTGCAATGAGACATCTATCAAACCTCAGTTCTTCTACTTCCTCACTCAGAATAAGATGTAAGGAATTTGGTTGACAAGTTTACAATCTTGTCTAATTTTTCTTTTGCTTCTTTTAAATTTTCTTTTGCTTCTTTTAAATTTTATAAAACAATGATAAAAATGTAAGTGGGCTAAGATCTAAAACATATACTACTCTGTATAAGCCATATTCTAATCAAGGTTGTTAAAATTTCATATAGCAGCAGAAAACAAGCATACCTGATGGCAATCACCTCTCTCTGAAAACACTTCCAAAGTCATTCAGCAACTATCCCAAAGTGCTTTTATCTCAAGAAAGTTTTGTATTATAAAAGGAAAAATGCAGGGTAGGGGAAAAAACCCTTGTGCATCCTCTACCCAAAATAAACAGTAAGACAAATATTAATAAAAATACTATCATTATCTGCAAATCAACATTTGCCTTCAAAAGATGCTTTCCATAATAATGTTTCTAGAGCCTTTGAAGCTACTGTTGAGGGGAAAAATGCACTAAACATAAACATGATAGGGAAAATAGCAGAGGATGTTGGGATTAATTTATTCCTCCATGTGACAAAAAGAGTTGCTTTATGATTAAAGCTCTAAACCAGAAAATTACTGTTAATAAAATAAATAATAAGAAAGCCATGCCTTTATCTGGGCTGATATAATAAAGAATTATATGTGTTACATAAGCTATAAAACATACACTTAAAATACTTTCTGAAGCTCACAGAAGTATAAATTCTAAGGTTAGTTAAGGTAAGTTACCTCTAAAGGAGGCAGGACTCTCCAAATACCTTTTGATTACTACTCAAAATTATTTTAGACTAATAATTTTTTAAACTTCGGTTATTAATTTTAAACTATTTCCAACAATCTTATTAAATTATCAAGTGGTGGCTCAGCACAGTGGCTCACGCCTGTCATTCCAGTACTTTGGGAAGCAGAGGCAGGTGGATCATTTGATGTCAGGAGTACAAGACCAGCCAGACCAACATGGTGAAACTCTGTCTCTACGAAATTAAAAAAAAAAAAAAACTAGCCAAGCGTGGTGGGACATGCCTGTAATCCTAGCTACTTGGGAGGCTGAGGCAGGAGAATCTCGAACCCAGGAGGTGGAGGTTGCAGTGAGCCAAGATGTGCCAATGCACTCCAGCCTGGGCAACGGAGTGAAACTCCATCTCAAAATAAAATAAAATAAAATATCAAGTGGCAATTTCTTTTCTCTATCTGATTTGTACTATGGTGGGGAGGAGAACTGGTCTTTCATTTTCCTGTTCAGTGATGTATACCACTAGTCATAAAACATTTAAAAGTAAAGATATCTAAAAACTAGTCCTTGTAATGAGTTTTCCCAATAATTAATAAGTAAAATACATACATTATTAAGTAAAGCCTTTAATAGAACTTTATTAAAAATTGCAAAACTCACACTATAAATATTCAACAAATATGCAACAAGTAGTATCTTCAGTCACCCATTCACAATATAGCATTTTAATAATGAATGGGCTGGGCATGGGGGCTCACACCTGTAATCCTAGCACTTTGGGAGGCCAAGGCCTGTGGATCACTTGAGGTCAGGAGTTCAAGACCAGCCTGGCCAATATGGTGAAAACTCATCTCTACTAAAAACACAAACATTGGCCGGGCATGGTGGTGCGCACCTGCAGTCCCAGCTACTTGGGAGGCTGAGGCAGGAGAATTGCTTGAACCCAGGAGGCGGAGGTTGCACTGAGCCGAGACTGCACCACAGTATTCCAGCCTGGGCAACAGAACAAGACTCTGTCTCAAAAATAGTAATAGTAATAATAATGAATGGTTTTCTACTATCCTTTTGCAAACTGGATTGTCACGTGAAAGATAAAATTAATCCATTTTACTTCCCAATCTCTAATAGTTTTTCCTAGGCTTCCTGTAAAACAATCTAATATGAAGGATGATGACCTCATGAGCATCAAATTGACTAAAATTCTGTTTACATGGATAAATGATACATTGTTATCAAATCAAACCTCTTAAATCATTGAGTCTTTCCCCTTCTCTGTGCTTTGGAATTATTACTAAAGCAATTAGGAAAATAT
>CAUYLG010073600.1:30000-35175 GCA_963573385.1 Cacajao melanocephalus
TGACATTTAAACAGAGTTGAGTGACAAAAAAGGAGTGTGTCATGGGAGTTTGGATGAAGGTTATTTATTCCAGTGAGAAGAAACAGGTAATACAGAGGCCCAAAGGCAGAACTGAGCTTTAGAATAAATCCCGAGTTCCGGGGCTGGAGAAATAGTATATCCCAACATGTAACATGAAAATTGTGCATTTATCAGTGTTTTTGTTTACCATTAATGTTTTAGCCTCAAATCCTGCCTGGGAGACAGAAAATATACTGTTATTATACAAACTCAATGAAAAATACAAAATTGACTATATGATAGGTATTCACTCTTTATTAGATTAACAGACTAAGCACAAATATATTTGGGGCACCATATTTGAAACAAAAGAGAGATGAGTAAGAAAGAGAGGGAATGGTATCATGTGTCCCTGCTGCTATTTAGGGAACTCTTCATAATCACTGTAAAGAGGTTATCAGTCAATACACAAAGTCCTTAGCCAAAGCCGTAAGAACTACAGTTCTTGTCTTTAAAAATGTCCCTTGTAAAACTACAATGAGATTCTGTTCTTCACTTATTACACTGGCAAAAATCCAAGTCTGGCAACACACATTAGTAGTGAGACTGGGAAAGACCAGCTCTCCCTCCACACATTGCTGAGAAAAGTGGGAAATGGTAAAACACCAAAGGAGGGGGATTGGTACTATTTAACAAAACTACAAATGCATTTTCTTTTGATCCAGAAAATCCACATTGGAAATTATTCCTACAAGTCTAAGGGCACACACATATATATTACATGTCCCAAATCTCCAAAAACCACAAGCAATATCCTAACTTTGACACAAAGTCGTTTGGCAATAAAATTGGACTTTAATTGATATAGAGCTATTTAGTCTTTATTTAGCCAACAGTGTGAATAATCACATATTTTTCATCAGAAATAGTAACTTACTTGTTTAGTGAGTGCTGTCTCCACTGGAAGCATTCTGTAATTTTAGAACATGTATCACGTTAACAATCCTAAAATTCAAAAAATGGTGAAATACCAAAACATTCAGTCCCCTTATGGATTTCAGATAAGAGACTGAAGACCTATATAAGCTTACTCATTACAATATTGTTTACAGAAGCTAAATGCTGACAACAATCCAAGCATTTACCAATAGGGAACTGGCTGAATTTTCTATGGACAAGCGCGCCTTCCCTCTTTTAAATCGTATCAACATCTTCCCTAAACATTCAGCCTACTACACCACTGTAAGGGTGCAGTATCTTCTGTTTGCATGGCATGTACTATTTTGACAGTCAACCTTCACCTCATCAGTCTCGTAAATTAAGGAATACAAGGACATGTGAGATAGAATCACTACTCCACAGCAGCATAACATATTTGGTGAGAAAAGACTGCATCAAATAACCTAAAATTTATATAACAGCTTGAGGTGACTGTGAAGAGGTTATTAGTCAATACAAAATGTCCTTAACTAAGCCCATTACTTACCATTTCACTAATCCATTCTTCTTAAAGAACTCACCCAGAAACATCTTTTGAAAATAATCTTTCCAAGAAATTATAATGCAACTCACAGAAGAGTAATGTGGGAGACTAGTCAGAGTTCTAATGGCTGCTAATAGCTAATGAAAACAGTGGGGAAGCTCTCCTGGGGTGGAGCTGGTACATGCCTTCAAGGGATAGTGAAATGGCAAAAGATATAGTACCATAGGCAGGAAGTTTTATCTAAGAGACTTAGTTTGGACACACTCTAGTAGAAGTGAAGCACAGAGATACAACTTTTCTTTTTTTTTTACTATTCTTTTGTTATGCTCAGAAACATGTTCTAGAAAACCAACAAAGGTTACTGACGAATAATACATACATTCCTTATTCTCTCTCATCATGAAACACTTTTCCGCACTTGGGTGCTGAGTAAAAGCTTTACACAAATGGGATTTGGCCTGGATCCTAAAGTGTATGTAGAATTTGGGTATTAAAAACCACCCACATCTTGCTGGGCGCAGTGGCTCATGCCTATAATCCCAGAACATCGGGAGGCTGAGGCAGGTGGATCACCTGAGGTCAGGAGTTCAAGACCAGTCTGGCCAACATAGCGAAACCCCCATCTCTACTACAAATACAAAAATTAGCTGGGCGTGGTGGTGCGCACCTGTGGTCCCAGATACTTGGGAGGCTGAGGCAGAAGAATCACTTGAACCCAGGAGGCGAAGGTTGCAGTGAGCCAAGACTGCCCCAGCCTGGCAGACCCTGTCTCAAAAACAAACAAACAAACAAAAAACACATCTACTTTCACCATAAAATATTTCCATGCTTGTGTTACTGACAGTTTCCCTGTAATTCATAAAGCTCTTCCATTACCTTTTCCTTTCATATATTTAATATTTGTGGGGGTTTTTTGGTTTGTTTTTAAAATGGAGTCTCACTCTGTCACCAGGCTGGAGTGCAGTGGCACGATCTTGGCTCACTGCAACATCCGACTCCCTGGTTCAAGCAATTCTCCTGCCTCAGCCTCCCAAATAACTGGGATTACAGGCACACGCCACAATGCCCAGCTAATTTCTGTATTTTTAGGAGAGACAGGGTTTCAAAATGTTGGCCAGGATGGTCTCAATCTCCCGACCTTGTGATCTGCCCACCTCAGCCTTTCCAAGTGTTGCGATTACAGGCATGAGCTGCCACGCCTGGCCTTGTTCTTTTTTTTCTAATGCAAGTTGATGATGTATTAATTCTGTAAACCAAAATGTATCTGAGACAAGTCTCAATCAACTTAGAAGTTTATTTTGCCAAAGTTAAGAACGTGACATATGGCACAGCCTCAAGAGGTCCTAAGAACATGTTCCCAAGGTGGTTAGGTTACAGCTTGATTTTATACGTTTTAGAGATACATAAGACATGAATCAATATATGTGAGATATACACTGGTTCGGTCCAGAAAGGTGGGCCATCTCAAAGCAACGGGGCTTCCAGGTCATAGGAGGATTCAAAGATTTTCTGATTGGTGATTAGTTGAAACCGTTAAGTGGCCACCTACAGAGGCAATAGATGGCAAATGTTTCCTGCTCAAATCTTTATTTTTCTTTATTTTTTTGAGACAGAGTCTCGCTCTGTCACCCAAGCTGGAGTGCAGTGGTGTGATCTCAGCTCACGGCAACCTCCGCCTCCTGGGTTCAAGCAATTCTCTGCCTCAGCCTTCCAAGTAGCTAGGATTACAGGTGCCCGCCACCACACCAGGTTAATTTTTATATTTTTAGTAGAGATGGAGTTTCACCATCTTGGCCAGGCTGAGCTTGAACACCTGACCTTGTGATCCACCCATCTTGGACTCCCAAAGTGCTGCGATTACAGGCATAAGTCACCTCGCCCAGCCTCCTATTCAAATCTTTAAAAGGTATTGAACTCTCAGCTAATCTCTTCAGGATCAGAAAAACAGCTGGGAAGGAAATAGGAATGAGATTCTATTCGGAATGTAAACTTCCCCTACAAGAGACAACCCTGAAAGGCCATTTCAAAATACGTCAAATATGGGTAAAATACTTAGATTTCTTACAGGGCCTGCTATCTGTCATGTGATGCTATACCACAGTCTGGGTGGAATCTGTTATCCTAGCTCTACAAAGAGTATTTTGTCAGTCTTATAATCTCTATTTTAATGTTAATGTTGGTCAGTTTTGTGCCTGAACTCCAAAGCAAGAAGAGTAACAAATGAGCCATGAGGGACCTTTCCATTCCTGTCATGGCCTGAGGGAGTTTTTCAGAGTTCTTTGGAATCCCCTTAGCCAATAAGAGGATCCATTCAGTTTGCTGGGGACTTAGAATTGTATTTTTGGTTTACATGCCTAACCACTGAAATTGCTGATATTTAATGGTTTTGTTGTCTCTCTTTTTTTTTTTTCCTTGAGACAGAGTCTCACTCTGTCACCCAGGCTGGAGCTCCCTGCAACCTCCGATTCCCCAGTTTAAATGATTCTCCTGCCTCAGCCTCCCAAGGAGCTGGGACTACAGGCATGTGCCACCACACCTGGCTAACTTTGGCTAATTTTTTGTGTATTTTCAGTAGAGATGGGGTTTCACCAAGTTGGCCAGGCTGGTCTTAAACTCTTGACCTCAGTTGATCCACCTGCCTAAGTCTCCCCAAGTGCTGGGATTACAGGCGTGAGCCACCATGCCTGGCCTAGTTTTTTTTAAACCTACAAAAAAGAAGAAATTTCTATTGGTTTAAAATTCATTTCCATTTCCTGCATTTTCATGGTTATCTTCCCTTTTCATAACCACTCACTACTCAATTTAGGCTCTCCTCATTGCTTACCACAGACGTTACAATAACTATTGAGCCTGCCTCTATACCTTTGGCATCCTCACGATGCCATCTTACAAGCTAGTATCAGAATAATCTCCAGGAACGTAAGGTTTGATTGTGGCATGTCTTGTTGCATACCTTTCTGTCCCATCCCTGAGAGCTTAATGGAATGCAACTGATCATGAGTGACATTTTTAAAAGATAATTTTAAATTAGCTTTATCAAAAGGGTAACATTTCCAAACTTTGATAATTTAATTATTTTTATTAACAATTTACTTAGGAAAACTTTCCATAAATGATTGTTATACACCACAGAGCCCTTAAGAGCATGAAGTTACCATTAACTGTCTTAGAACAATAATTTACATACAGAAGTGAACTATACTCACTGATCACTTTCTTTTGTTTTGACAAATACAAATAGAAATAAAAGGAAGGATAAACAAGTAGAAGAAACATTTAAGACACTGGTAAACACAGGTAGGAAAAGTCAGAGTAGGAAAAGCCAAAGCAAATGTACATTTAAATATTGCTACAAAATTCATGTCACACAACCTAAAGTACCTTCCTCTCTCAACACAAAATAAAAATAAAAAATAAAAACAACTACTTAACATGAATGAAAAGCATGTTAGTGCTGATAAATGTTTAACTGATTAGTCAAAGAGCAGGTATAAATTTTAACTATTTGTTGGTAATTTAGACCAAGATATACAAGATATTAAGAAATCAACAACTGGAGAGAGATCCAAGATGGCCGATTAACAACAGCTCAGGATTGTAGCTCCCAGTGAAAGCACAGAGAGCGAGTGGACGCCGCACTTTCAGACGAATTTTTGTTGCCCACAGACTAGGAGATTCCCGGCGGAGGAGCC